>CABHPH010136027.1:22846-34027 GCA_902168325.1 Peromyscus nudipes | reverse complement strand
GTGCTGCACTGAACAGTGCGGCTCGCACATCTCCTGCCCAAATGACTTCCCTAGCACTGTGGGGTCTGATTTACCCCTAACCCCCTCATTATTTATGGTATGTTCTTCTCTGTTGGTCCTGCCCTCTACAGTCAGATACTTCTGGAGACTACAGAGCTGTGCTCTTGAAGATCTGTGGAGGAGATGACTGAAGGAGACAATCTCCAAAGGCTACTGCCCTGATGGACAGCCTCTGCAATGGCAGAGGCTCTGCTTACTGCTTTCCTACAGCATCCCAACGTGCAAGTAAATGCAAGACCGCAACCTTTCTGCCTGATAGGAATCATTGTTGTTTAGTACAAGAGCAAAAGCCAACCTGATTTTCTGTTAGAGCATTTCATTCATAATATAGAGGTTTATAAAGGAAATTCAGTTTGCAATTAAAGATCTACTAATGATTTTCTATTTTGCTTAGGAAGTTGGAGTTGGTGTAGTCCAAAAACATTCAACATAAATCAGGATACTAAAAATGGTTGCCTTTGCTAAATACAATTTGTGCATTTGTTTTCAGTATCAATACTGTGTGTTGCCTGATGCCAACAAATATCTTAAAATACATTCGTTGTAAATGTTGTTGCTGCTTCTATGTATTACTTTATCAGGTGTGGTCTAAAAAAATAATAGTGAAATGGCATGGTGGTGCACACCTATGATCCCACACTTAGGAGGTGGAGGCAGGGGGTCAGATAGTTTGGGATCATCCTTGTGAAGTTGCAGGAGATATAAAGAAGTCCATTAACAGCTTAGTGTGGTTGGGCTCAGGGCTCAGGGAAGGAGAATGGTATCCTATGGAATTTTGTCAGGGAAATGAGGTAATATTGGGAAGGAGAAATGGAAGGATTGCTGGCAGATACTTCCAACATTCCTCAGGAACCTGTGTAATGGATTTCTGTCTGCCAGGAAGAGCCACCTCCCTATCTCCCCTTCCTCTGGCACCTGGCTCCCTGCTGACAAGTACCTATGGTGCATGCCCAAAGCCGATGCTAACCTTCAGGCTCCTCGGTCCCCCATCTGGGGTGCCATGGGTATTTAATTAGAATATTTAAAAAAATTCCCCATTCTGCATAAAAGACAGAATGCCTTTCTGAATATGCATTGTGTCTCCTCCAGGACAAAAAGGGCAGCCTCCATAGGTTTCTGGTCAGTGTTGACAGTAATCTCCAGTTTGATCACAGAGAAGGCAAGCACAGGGAACAGGTGTTTTAGAAATGGATTTAGGTGTCACAGGGATAAGTATCTCCTTTTGGCAACTAGTCTCCAGACCCATGTGAGTGGTCTGGTTGAACCACTGGATATAGATTTCCTGAACCTCCAATCTCCATAGATAGAGTTTGCTACTGATAGGTACAAGCAAGAAGAAGTAGAAGAAGTAGGGCATGACCTAATAGGGTTGGGCTTGGGTCTTGGCAGAGGCGTGAGGTCTCATTCTTCTGAGACAGGAGGCAAGCTAGCTGACCTTGGTATCTTCTGAAACTTAAGAGAGCAAGGTCCTATTGGGGTTGAAATGTAAGAGGGAGGATTATGTTGAGCTGATGATATCAAAGGTTTGAGATGAGAAAGATGGATCCAGTGAAGGAAACCCTTGAGCTTAGCAGCAGTTGGGGTAGTTAAGGATGACCCTGAAGGGGACTGTCCATTCTGGAGAAAGAGGAAGGGGATTGTGTCCTGGAGGAGAGAGTAGAACTAAGTCCCTGATGTTGATTGCAGAGGGAAGGGATGATGGTGGGTAAAGATCCAAAGAAGAGTGTGAAGACAGAGTAACAAGAGGGTAAGAAGGTGATCAGAGAGAGGTGACGGCTGAGATGTGAGGCCAGGAGGCATAATCGGCTGTCCATACATGAGTTCAAAAAGGGAGATGAGGAGGGTTTCCTTGGAAGAGTTCTTAGTCGCAGGAGAGAGCCAACAGCAGGAGTTTAATCCAATCAGTATGGAGTTCTTGGGAGAGTTTGATAAGAATATTTTTGAGAGAACAGTGAGTTCATTCGACCTTGCCTGAAGACTAGGGATGGTAGGGGATATGGAAACACCATGGGATGTTAGGGACTTTGGCTAAAGTTTGTGAGATCTGAGAGGTAAATTCAGGGCCATCATCTGATTGAAGAGAGGTTGGAACTCCAAAATGGGGGGCAGTCTCCCTAAAGAGGAGATCAGAAATTGTCTGTGATCCTTTATTAGGTAGGGTAAGCTTCTTCCATTCTGAGAATGTATCTACCAGTACCAAAAGGTATCTGAAACATCTAACTGTGGACATGTGGGTGAAGTTGAGCTGCCAGTCTGATCCAGGGAGGGATCCCATGGCTTGATGAATGGGGAAAGGGAAACTCCGATGCCTGGAGGTAGGATTAGAAGTTTGACATTTTTTACAAGAAGCAGTGATAGTCTTTAGATAGGATAGATCCTCAGATGTTGGCTGTAAATAGGTTTTAATAAAATGAGACAGAGCCTGGCTATTACGGTGAAAGATCTGGTGAAGACAGGATGGAATTTGTTGAATATCTGGGGATGGAAATGAAAATGTAGGTTGTAAAGTGAGAGTGCCTTGTGGCGTGTGAGGGGGACCCAGGCGCTTGAGAGCCTCAGCTCTAGCTGCCTCGTTAGCTTGGTTATTTCCCTTGGAAATAATAGAATTGTTTGCTTGGTGTGATCGCCAGTGGATAGTTCTTATGGTCATGGGAAGGTGAGAGGCCTCTAACAAGGCCATAATTTGGTCTGAACTGGTTATGGACTCTCCTTTTGTCATCAGCAGCCCACACTCCTTCCAAATAGCTGCATGTGATAAGAGAATGTGAAGAGCATACTTGGAGTCTGTAAAAAGGCTTAGCAACTGTCCCTTTGCTAGTTGGAAGACTTGAGTAAGAGCTGTTAGTTTGTGGTTTGGACTGGAAGGGCCTGTGCCTCAACCACTTTGGTGTCTAAAACAATAGGGTATCCTGCTTTACTTGCTCCTTCATGTAGGAAGGAGCTGCCATCTGTGTACCATGTATAGGTGGCCAGAGGTAGTGTTCCCTCATGGATATGGGTAGGATGAGGTAGTAACTCCTTTAGGGTCTCAGTGCAAGAGTGAGATGGGGAGTATTCTGGGATTGGTCGGGGCAGGAGATTCAAAATGTTAAGAGGTGGACATGGCTAAAAGGAAAGTGTTGTGTCCTCTACCAATGCTACCTGAAGGGAGAGAACTTGGGGGGTGGGTAATGTTTGGAGACCCCTGTATATTCGAAGATGGGACAGGTGGTGAGGAGAGAGGACAGTAATGGTGACCCAAAGGTTACCTTCTTCGATTCACTTATGAGAAGTTCAGCTGCAGCCAGAGCTCACAGATGAGTTGCCCAACCTTGAATAGTGTGGCCTAATTTTTTTGATAAGTATGCAATGGGTGCAAAGGAAGGTCCCAGTTGGTGACCCAGGACCCTGAGAGCATATCCTTCTTTTTCAGTAACATAGTGAGTTAAGTCCAGAAGATGTAGGGCCGGAGTCTTTAGGAGGGCCTGTTGAAGTTTACAAAATGGCTTGGTAACCGATGCCAGAAGAGGTTCATGTGAGGGGCCGAGGGCTGCCTTATATAGGGGATGAGCAAGGAAGAGAGAAAGAAGGAATTCAAGCGTGTAAGAAGCTAGCCATCCCTAGGAAGGATAGGATTTCATCCTTTGTGGTGGGGACTGTGAGTGACTAAATTAAGTGTTTTCTATCTGTCTTATGAGTTAGAGTAATAGATAATTCCAGATACCTGAGGAGTGAACAGCTGGACCCTAGAGAGTGAGACCCTGTATCCCCGACTGGACAGGAAGTTTAATAAGGTAGAGGTGTCTGCCTGGCTAGTTTGCAGGGACAGACCACAAAGGAGAAGATCATCTACATATTGTATGAGTTTGGATTTAGGAAGAAACAAAGAGAATAAGTCAGAAGCTAGAGCCTGGCCAATTAAATGTGGTCTGTCCCGGAATCCCTGGGGTAGGACGATTCAAGTGAGTTGGGTAGAGATGTGGGTGTCTGGGTCAGTCCAAGTAAAGGCAAAGATATTTTGTGACTGGGGATCCAGAGGAATAGGAAAGAAGTCATCGTTGAGATCTAGGACAGAGAAATGAGAGGTCTCTGAGGGGATGGTGGAGAGGAGAGTACAGGGATTGGGCACCGTGGGATGAAGGGAACTACTGTAGAGTTGATAAGTTGGAGATCCTGAACCAAGTGGTAAGTTCCGTTAGTTTTTGTTTTTTAACTGCAAGCGTAGAGGTATTAAAGGGGGGAGAAGTGGGGACACAGAAGAGTAGACGAGTCTTTCTTTTCTTTCTTTTTTTTTGGTTTTTTCAAGACAGGCTTTCTCTGTGTAGCTTTGGAGCCTTTCCTGGAACTCACTCTGTAGCCCAGGCTGGCCTTGAACTCACAGAGATCCGCCTGCCTCTGCCTCCCGAGTGCTGGGATTAAAGGCGTGCGCCACCACTGCCCAGCTCAAGTCCTTCTTAAGAGATCTTAAGTCCTCTGAGGCTTTGGAGGGAGAGTGGGTACTGAGTCTGGGTTATATATTTGGTGGGATTTTGTAGTTGAATAATGAGAGGTGGTTGATGTTTGGCTATAGAGGGGTTTTGAGTGTCCCATACCTGGGGATATGTCTGAGAGGCCAGTAAGTGAAGAGATGTGTCAGATTGTGTGGTTTGGAGGAGAAGGAGGAGGGGAATGGCTGGTGAGCCTGGGGTCAAGCAGATGGGGGCAGTAAAAGAAATAGATGCTCCCACTTTGGCTAGGAGGTCCCTTCCTAGCAAAAGGATGGGACAGGTTGGTACCATTAGGAAGCAATGGGTAAGGGGAATATCCCTAAAGATTCAGCTAAGTGCTGGGGTTTGGAGAGCTTAGTAAGGCAGTCCCCCTACTCCAACAATAGAGGAATGAGAAGGAGAGGTGGGGCCCCAGAACTCTGTCAGGACTGAAAAAGTCATCTCCAGTGTCCAGAAGGCAGGAGATGGATCCGCTTGATACTATGGTGACTACCCAAGGCTCCCTGTTGGAGATGGTGGTGGTCATGCCAAGGGAGTCTGGGCCCACTCATGTCCGGACTAAGGAGGTCAGATGAAGGGCAATCTGGGCTTGATGTCCCCATGCCACAAGGGACAATCAACATGCCAATGTCCGTCTTGATGTCACTTTGGACATGGTCCAAGGTGGTTTATGAGGGTTTGGACAGGCCTGGGCCCAGTGACCCTCCTGACTGCATTTAAAACAGGGATATGGAGGTTCTCAGCCTTTGGGAGGCTAGGGAGCCTGGGCTTTTGCTCTGGACAGCTGAGAGGCCTTAGCCATCATCAGGTATTTTTGTTTTGGGGCTTTTTCATCCCTCCCATGCTACACCTTGGAGGCTACAGTTAAGACTTCTGCCTGTGGAGTCAGGGGTCCTCTCTCTGCTCCACTCCAGCGAAAGAAGGTCTTCACCCAAACCTCATTCAAGAGATTTATTGGGAGAGAAGAATCCAGGAGAGTGGCTGCCTCTGCCAGGGTACAAAAAGGCAGCTCCCAACTGAACAGGCACGGGACTTATATAGGGCTTCTTAGGGGTGGGATTTTTCCAGGGTGAAGATTTTTTTAATTCTTTTTTTAAATTTTTATTTTATAATTAATTTAATTTTACATATCAGCCACTGATTCCCCTGTCCTCCCTCCTCCCACCCCCCAGCCTTCCCCCCCCAGTCCACCCCCCATTCCCACCTCCTCCAAGGCAAGCTGTCCCCTGGGGATTCAGCTCAGTCTGGAAGATTCAGTTGAGGCAGGTCCAGTCCCCTCCTCCCTATATCAAGGCTGAGCAAAATGTCTCAGCATAGGCCCTAGATTCCAAAAAGCCAGCTCATGCACTAAGGACAGGTAAAGATTTTTTAGGGTGGGAAATGGTTGAATTTCAATCCCCTGAGCTTGACAAGCTCAGAGATTGGCTAGATTTCCTGTTCAGGAATTGGTTGATTTTTTTGTGCTGAGTTGATCAGAGGAAGAGTGTATTATTTTGGCTCTGGTTTCAGGGTCAAAGTGTGTTTCTTTGGGTCTAGTTTCAGGATCAGGGTGTATTTCTTTGGCTGTGGTTTCAGGGCCTAATGCTATCTAGAAGTGCTAGCCTCTAGGCAGCTCAGGGCTCAGAGGGAATCCATGGCACTGGAGAAACTAAGACTTTTCCTATCTGAGGGGGTTAGGGAAGAAACACTCACACATTCTCTTGATCATTTCCTTCTTTATTCATCAGCCCCTTCTGATGGACTGACTGGACTGGACTCGGCTGGCTTGGGTTTGGCTGGCTTCCCCGGGAACAGCCATACAAAGGTGTATTAATAGATGGTTACAGAATGAATTTCCTCATACCAAGGTCCCTAACCTTAATTTACATGCCTTACCGAAGGGCCTCCATGACTCTAGTCTTTCATTATGCATTGTGTGTAATACACAATAATACAAGAGCCCCAGGTGTGTCTGAGGTGTCTTGTGACCAAGGTCATGGGATGGCTGAAAGGCCCCCTGAGCAAAACAATCATTGTTTTCCACAAGGATTCTTTAAGGTCAAGGTACTCCTAAAAAACCATCCGTTCATTCTACTCTCTATCCCATACAATGATTTTGCTGAATTCTTACAGAGTACAGGCAACATGTTTTTCATCTCCCTTGCATGATTAAAAATGAAGTCCTCCCAATATCCCATATACATTTATGTCTTATTGCATAATTACTTATTGTCAAAACATCTGATCTAACCTGAAGTTATTACAGGGCTTTGCTTCAGCCAAATGATGTTCACGGAGGCCTTCAACTGTATCTTTTTAGCATTGAGAGAATTAGGGCGAGCCTGACTGGAATTCAATTCTTCTCCTAATCAATGACCTGAGCTGTGATCTAAAGCAGCTCCTTAGGTGGAACTCATAGTGAAACATATCCCTATATATATATATTTTTATTCATCAAGGCTAACATTATTATCATCAACTAGACAGCACAGCCTAGGGAGGAAGCCATCTTCATAATAATTTGCAGGTAAAAAATACCCAGTAGAATGAGATGGTTCCATGAGATAAACACATTACCTTACAGGCAGTGGGAAATTTCCCCACACTCAATTCAATCATGCCAGATATCAGAGATAGATAGCAACAGCAAGCATGCAAAGGGGCAACAGAAGCACATTGCAGGGTCTGTGGTCTCAGGGGCCTTGCCTACCTGAGAATTATCTATCAGGGGCTACCGGCAAGGGCCAAAGTGTGTTTCACTGGCTCTGGCTTCAGGGTCAGGGTGTTTTTCTTTTGCTGGCCCCTTTACCTCACAACTTGACTACCTTAATGGGCCACCAGGGACACCGATACTTACGTAAGTATTGAGTGACTAAGTGATACAGGAAGGATAGGACATGGGGGCAGACCATGATCTCAGGATCAGGCTGCCCAAATCTGGAAGACACTGTGTCCTTGGAGTCAACCATCACCTCTGGCTCTTACAATCTTTCCACTTCCACTTCTGCATAGATCCCTGAGCCCTGAAGAGAGGGGTTTGATAAAAATGTCCCATTTAGAATCCAATGCTTGAAAGTCTTTCATTCTGGGCAGCACAGTAGAGCTGACCCTGTTGAAGGGGGCACAGGTAAGCTGGCCCCAGAATGTGAGCATGGGAGATCTGGCCCCACCCCTCATCTGCCGAATGGTGGCATGGTTGAAGAAGAGATGCATTCTCCACCCCCAACCCCTGCCCTGCCCCTCACTGCCTGTGCCAGTTGGGAAAGCTGGCCCTGAGGTCATAAGAGCTGGAGAGCTGTCCCTGCCCCTCACCAGCTGCAGCACTTTGGAGAGTGGTCCCTGCACCTCACCTGTACCACTGTAGAGCTGGCCCTGGTGGTGTAGATGTGGGTGAGGGGAAACTGAGGGCATAACAGTAGGAGAACTGGCCCTGCCCCTTGCTTCTTGTTGCATAGGGTGAACTAGCTGGGGCAATGCTGGAGAGCTCACCTTGGTGGTGAGGACAGGGGAGATCTGGTAGGCTGACCAACCCTGCAACTACCCAGTCCCAGAACCAGGGCTATGAGTTGGCCCACCCCAACATCCGATCCATCTACAATCTGGGTGCATATGAAGGGGCAGGTCCTGCAGGGTCCAAAGCTGCAAGATCTCCAAGGCACAGGGCAACAGCAGCATAACCAATAGGAGCCCCAGTGAGGGCCCAGTATCGATGGTGTTGCAGAAACCAGAGACCTCGAACCAGACCAGTGACTCTTTGCAATGAGCGCTTGCAAGTGAAGATGCACAGACAAAGGGGTTCACTGTGTGACTCACAGCGTCACAGTACGGCTTCCACTATGAGATCTTGCTTTTTATTTTTTCTTTTCTTTCCTTTCTCTTAAGTTTTATTCTATTTCATTTTGGGGGGAAGTTGCAAGGGCAGAGGGTAGATAGGAAGGGATGGGGAAATGAATAGGATTGAGATGCATGATGTGAAAGACACAAAGAATAAATTAAAAAATAATAATAAATAATGAAAAGAACATCTCTCACTCTCTGCAAATTGTCCAGTTGTCTCTGTCAGTTACATATTTTTTACTTTAATCATAAGATAATCATATAAATCAGCCACTATTACTACTTTGGAGGATGAAGAAGGATGATCACATAAATAGTTGAGACATTCTTGAGCCAGTGATATTGATCCTGGAGTTGTTTGGGACAGAGCCTGGGCCCAGCAGCCCTAGCAAGCTGGGTTTGGGCCCTTCTTCTCAGTAGATCAGTTAAAGAAATAGGTAATAAGGAAAAACTGAAAAGTGGGATTTATTCAATATGGCAACATTCAAAAGAGGAACAAAGAAAGATAGCCAGTGACCCCCAAGCCCATCAATAAATCTGATAAATATATAGGTAAATAATAAATAATAAATCTGATAAATAAATAAATAAATAAATAAATAAATAAATAAATAAATAGATAGAGGGAAATAGGAAACTAAGAGTTCTGGTCAAGGTAAGGCTCCAGCCACCTTTGACAGACTGTCTAGGTTCTCATCTGTCCTGCAAGGGGGTCTGACAAGTTGACAGTCTCTTTCCTAGAGACAAGCTCCTTTTCTGGCTGACCTCACCTTTTCCTTCTCTCAATCTGACTGGGGAAATTCCTTGGCAGTCCATTATCTCCATAGTCTGATAGCCAAAGAGAAGGCAAAGTCTCTCTATAGACTATCATCACACCTGCTGGGACAGTTCCAAGATCTAACTTCAAAAAGAAAGAGATTCTGTTACCCTACATCATACATTATTATAGTGCATTAGTCAAGACTGGTAGTTTTCATTGCCTCCAGTTTCCACAAGGTGGCAGGTCAACTTCAAAGCCAAATGGTTGGCTTTGTGTCCAAACAGCAAAGCCTACTTGCTTGAGAATAGCTACTCCAAATAGGAGCTACTTGGAAACATGTTTCACTGAGTGTATGTCATGGTACAGGCATCTTACTGTCACTGTAAACTGTTTCTCAGTGGAATATGTGTATTATTTAACTCAGTCCTTTGGTTTCCAGCATTCTCTGGAAGTCTGCATGTGTATGAAGTACATACTAATCCTGCCAAGGATCACCTGCAGCAGTGAGTATCAGTAAGTCAGCTCACTGAGCACTGTGGTTAGTCTCTGAAGACAGCAAGCTGGAAGGAGTCCTGGGCTTGGGTTATGATGAACCGTAGAAGGCAGAAAACTTGAGAGCAAGAATATACTTGGTCTAGAGATTGGCTGTTACAAAAATGTCAAATGAAGATACTGGATAGAAGATTCTCCAAGAACTACTTGTAAGGGCTTCTGAAGGAAATGTTTAGGTAGTGCAACCCAGGCTTTTCTCTTGTGTGTCCTCTGCTGTTCATTTGCATATAATTTGCATACCATGTTGACAGCCTCCAATTTCTGCAATTATAATTTGTCTTGGATGTATTGGCCTTGGAATCAGATTGCCCTGGACTCAAATCTTAGCTTTCTACTTACTATAATAATGTGTAGAAAATCAGTACATAATTGGCAAATACCCTTCTCTTTACAACCTGATACTTTAGCTAGGAATAATAGTACTTACCTCAAAGACTGAGGAATATTTAATGGCATGAAGAATATAAAGGATTTAGCTCCATAAAAATTAGTGGGCAACACAAGTGATGAATGACAAAGGGACTTAATACTGAAACAAAAAAAAAAAAGAAAAAAATTAGTGGGCTAGGGACGTGGCTCAGTTATTAGTTGGTAAGGGCTTGCCTAGTGTGCACAAGGCCCCCAATGTAGTCCCCGGTATTGCATAAATCAGCATAAGTGTTCAGCAAACACCTGAAGGGAAAATAAATAAGATTTATTTTAGTCCTGCACAGTAATAATATCTCCAAGTTTGACATTGGAAGTCTTTGGGCGAAATATTCCTTTGATAGCAAGTCAAATATGTACAATTTGGTGATTGCAGGGTCAGACAACAAACAGGTCCATGGTCAAGCCAGGAGGCCCAGGGTTTTATTGTTGTGAAGAGGCGTGAGGTTTCAGTAAATCAGTTTAGTGCACTTAGCCCAGGGCCTGCACCCTGTAAAGAGCTCTGTAAATGCCAGCCATTGTTCTCTGGTTTCGTTTGGAAAACTTACAATGGCTTGAACTCATTCAGTTGGGGGATGTGGGATGTTGCAAAGTTCTCTCGAGTTTGCAATTATGAGAGAAGATAAAGCTGACCTCCTGGCAATTCCCTGCTTACCAAGCCTTGCTTTATGAAGCATGGAAAGTACCCCAAATTTCTTTTCAAAACTACCCAATTAATGAGTAGACTCAGGTCCTTCCACTCACTCTCTGGATATCCCCCAGTCCCGGAGAACTAAGTGAGTATTGGTTTCTGAGTACTTAAACCATTTTCCTGGTCCGTTATTTCCTCCAGCTAAAGTAGCCTAGCTTGGTGGTACCCTCTCCACCAGGAGCAGCAGTGCTCAGGGACTAGAGTTTGCAGATTTTTCCACCAACTTTCCACGGTCAAAGAGAGAGAATTTCAGAGAAGGCCAGTTACCCAGTAGCATTTATGTTGAATAGCTGTTGCATCACACTTGAAAACAGAAACGCCAGACACCCCAACCCAAGCCACCCAAACGGTCAATCGAGCTTCGTGTGTGTGTGTGTGTGTGTGTGTGTGTGTGTGTGTGTGTGTGTGTG
>CABHPH010136027.1:0-12592 GCA_902168325.1 Peromyscus nudipes | reverse complement strand
CCCCCCCATATCACACACACATGCCATGGCACACATACCCACTCACATCACACACACACACACATGCCTAGGCACATTGTTCCCCAGACAGATACATTACACACACACAGTTACAGACCAAAAATAAATCAACTTCTTTTTAAGTACTTATTTCTGTTGATGTAATGAGTGTTTTGCTGTAGATATGCACATGTGTGTGCAGTACCTGTAGAGCCAGAAGAGGGCATCAAAACCCCTGAACTAGAGTTCCAGATGCTTGTGAGCAGTCGTGTGGATATGTAGACCTGGTCCTCTGCAAAAGCAGCAAGTGCTCTTAACCACAGAGCCGTCTCTCCAACTCTTAAACACGTGTTTTTAATGAAATAAATTGTTTATAAAGAAAAAAGAAAGGTTGGGTCCCTAGAAACAGTTAGGCAAGAGTTGTGGAAGCTCTTCTGAGATGAGAAATTTCTCTCTTGCTCCAAAATAACTGCCTTCCACTCTGAATCCATGTCTTCTTACCCAAGACATTGCTAATAAACACTGGTGTCCCAACATCTATCCTTGGGCTTCTGCTGTACGAGAAAAGACACTGATTTTGAGTCCTTACGTCACAGTTCCAAACCTTCCCAGCTGGGTAATTTTTGTGAAGTCACGTAATCTTAATTTCTCAGTTCTTCTTACAAAAATTAGGACAGCAGCAAATGTTGGAGTGAAGAGGATGAGATAAAAACGGTGTCTCTGGATAAAGATAGCAAACGAGAACAGGGCTTGTTACGTGTGACAGCGGAGCTGGGTGTACGCGAAGTGCTCGTGTTACAGGTGCTCCACACATGTCCTGACATTTGTGGCAGTTGGACTCTCTCGAGGCCATGGCATGATGTCTGCCGCAGACAACGTAAAAGGAGGAAAGAGCCGTTTCACTCAGTCTCAGAGTGTTCTGTCCATGCTGGTTGGCTGGTGTTCTTTGGACCAGTGGTAAGGCATGGCCTCATGATGGAAGGACATGGTAGAAGACAGCTGTTACCTCTTGGCAGCCATTAAACAGAGAAAAGAAACCAGAAGGTACCAGGACGCATTACCCTTCAAAGCCAAGCCCACAATCACCTGCTTCCTCTAGCCCAGCCCTTCCCACAGTCCTAGCATCTCCCAACAATCTATTCAGATTTTGGAGCCATCAGGGAAGAGCCTTCAACATCCAAATGCTTTCTAAGAGCAGCACTTCTGAACACTACCTGTACTAGAAACCAAACTTCAACGCGCGCACGCGCGCGCGCGCGCGCACACACACACACACACACACACACATACACACATACACGGAGAACACTTCTGATTTAAACTATAGCAAGCTCAACACTCCACATGATGACTGTTCTTGGTGCAAGCACATGACAGTGCTGCTGTCTGTCTGACTATGACATCTGTGTTGCCCCCACACCACTTAGGACAGAATAGAGACGCCAGGAAGCAATGTGCCAGAGGCAACTTTCAGCCAGTGAGAGACGGGAGGCCATGGACAACACTGAAGCATGTCTCCTGGCTCCCTACGGCTTCTATGGAGACTGAGCCCAGGTCTCATGGTGGGATGCTGCTCACATCACCCCTGTGTCAGCATCCTCCTCTTTCTCCGTCCTGCTTACACTTGCCCGGTGTTTCCTGGGATCCTTGCCTAGTTCCCCTCTCAGCTGTCTTAGAGCATGCCCATCCTAAGACAGCAGGGATTGTGTCAGGAATCATCATAAATTAGGAAGTACAACCTTCTGAGCTCACTAGGTCGAGGAGTTAAAGGAAGAGACGGAGGCTTCTGAGGAAAGAAGTATTTTAGAAAGAAAAATTCTGTGTTGATGTTCCTGGAAGTCAACAAGAGTTGGAGAAGAAAATGGAGAGGCAGGAGCCGTGATAGGGCAGACGGCAGTGAGGAGGAATGAGCCTGGTGTCCAGTTCTGCCTTCCTCTGGAAGTACTGGGATGTCTGCACCACGTGAGAATATAAATGAGAGAGAAGGATAATAAGGCAGCAAAAGAAAAGGAGAGGGTCTAAGGGTAGCGCTCAGGGTCAGAGTGCCTGCCTGGCATGTGGGGGTCTAGAATCAAAATCTAGCATCATTTATAGATAAATAATGTTTAATTAAAATAAAAGGAAGAGAAAGACCCATTTGATTAACTGCCATTTACTACTGTCTTAGGGTTCCTATTGCTGTGAAGAGACACCATGACCATGACAATCCTCATAAAGGAGAACACTTGATGGCATGGCTTACGGTTTCCATGGTTATGCCGTTATCCTCATGGTGGGATGTGGAGGCATGCAGGTAGACATGGTGCTGGAGAGGAGCTTAAAATTCTACATCTTCGATCCACACACAGGTAACAGGAAGTGAACTGAGACACCAGGCAGTATCTTGAACATATATGAGACCTCAAAGCCCGCCTCCGCAGTGACATACTTCCTCCAACAAAGCCACACCTCCTAATGGTGCCACTCCCTTTGGGAGCCATTTTCTTTCAAACCACCACAGTGGTACCTCCCTACCACTCTGTGTTTATCTCCATGATGCCTTGAAAGTCAGGTCTAGGATGTGAGGGCATAAGGGGGTCTGTAATACAGCAAACAAGACAGGAAGCAGCAACAGCCAACAGAATTAGTGAAGAAAGCAAGAGAGTTGGTGTGAAGCAGGAGAGAGGCCAAGAAAGGTGGGTATGAGCTTCCTTGTTGGCATCATGGAAATGACAGGTGTGGTGGTTTGAAGGTAATTGGTACCTGTGAGCTCATAGGGAGTGGCACTATTAGGGGGTGTGGCTTTGTTGGAGTGGGTGTAGCCTTGTTGGAGGAAGTGTGTCACTGTGGGGGTGGGCTTTGAGGTCTCCTATGCTCAAGCTATTCCCAGGGTCACAGTTGACCACCTGTTACCTTCTTGTCAAGATGTAGCCAGCACCATATCTGCCTGAATGCTGCCATGCTCTGCACCATGATGATAATGGACTGAACCTCTGAAGCTATAAGCAAGCCACCCCAGTTAAATGTTTTCCTTTATAAGAGTTGCAGTGGCCATGGTGTCTCTTCACAGCAATAGAAAGCCTGACTAAGACAATAGGCCATGACTGTAAATGGGCTCATAAATCACAGCATGAGAAACAAGCCTGAGTAGAGACACTGGCTAAGGCAGATTTAAAAAAAAAAAGTCTTTAGTTGAGGTTCCTGAATCTGAGAGGTTCGTGTGGATACTGTAGTCCATGAAGATGATGGGCAGGCCAGAGATGAAGGCATGTGAATCAGTGTTGCTAATTAATCTGGCAAAGGAAATTTCAAGGCAGCCTATATTTATCTTGTAGCAGGGAATATGATATCTGGGGTTTTTTTTTTAGCCCTGTTTACAGTTAAGAGTTGAGAACGAGAAGCAGTGTGGAGAGATCTGAAGAACTGGCAGCTTGGTCAACAACAACAAAAGGCTTCTTTGAAGTCGGTGCTAAGGAAGTAAGTATGGCTGATGAAGAGATATGTACCATGAAAATGAAGCCAAGCGTCGTGTACCTGGACAACAAGATGCCCTGAGGGCAGCTCCCAGGTTGCACAGATGGCATCCCATCGTAGACTGAGGGTAGAAAACTACTCTCATTGGAAAGATTGTCTCCTGGAAAGGAAGTGCTGCTGTGGCACTCTGCCCACAGAGGGCTGCCTAGGATGTCACAGTTCCAGGATTTTCTCATCGTGATTAGCAATCCAGACTCTCAGAGACCACGAAAGACATGGTCCCAGAGACCAGGCTACTTGGGGAGCCAACTGAAGACCTTGGCATTGCCCGTGTGATGCTGCATTGACGGGAAACTGGAAAGTAAGAATCTCATTGTCATGGAAAAGAAGGGAAGATGGGTTTCATCTGGAAGTGGAAGGGGGTGAGAGAGGGAGCTGGGTGAAAAAGACTAAAATTTGTTATATGAATGTATGAAGCTGGCAAAGAATAAAATGAATATATAAATTTTGTGGTATGGTTGCTGTCATCAATTTTAAAATATGGAGAGGGTCTAGGGAGATGGCTCAGTGGCTACGAGCACTTGGTTGATCTTGCACAGGATCTGGGTTGGGTTGCCTACACCCATGTGGTGGCTCACAACTATCTACACCAGCTCTAAGGAATCTGACTCCCTCTTCTGGCTTCTGCAGGCATGAGGCATGCACGTGGTGCACATACATTCATGCAGGCAAAACATATATACACACATAGAATTGAAAAAAATAAAACAAAAGGAAGGAAAAGGAGGAAGAAGATGAAGAGTATGAGGAGAGGAATTATGACTATTATTAATTATTACATGGTCATAGAGGTTTCCAGTCATATTTCAAAGGAATATCTGGGGGGCCAGGCGGCATGTAGCAGTGTGAGAATCCCTGTAGAGCTCTGCTGAGTGGTGCATGGAGCTGTGAGCATGGAGCTCACTTTAAATGATGAGAGAGAAGCTAGAGATGCAGCAGAGTGTAAGGAACTAGAGATACCAGAGATATTAAATGTCTGTTGAGAAGAGCTGCAGGCAGTGAGCAGAGCCTCCCAGGAGACAGGCCATGTGGGCTGCAGCCAGCAAAGGTGGGGCCGCCCAAGCCCTTCGGTGCTCACGTCATACCACAACGTGTACTTTGAATGCTGGACACGAGACCACAGGATTTAATGTTTGCCCTGCTGGGGCTTTGATCTTATTTTTTCTTACCCCTCCTTTCTATGCCCTCTTCTGTCCTTTTAGAATGGAAACGTTTGTTCTAAACCATTATATATATATATATATATATATATAAATATATATATTTATCAAACACATTTTATATATATATATATTTTTTTAATGTTTTTGTATTTTACAAATTTTTATTTTTTTAATAATATTTTTGCTAAAAGACAAATTTACGGGCTTCTTCGTGGCATTTTCACACGTGTCTCATTATTTTTGATCCCATTCATTCTGCCTCTCCCATTGCTCAATGTGCGTTCCTCCTCACCTCCGCTGGTCCTCTTTCACCCCCCTGTTAGTCTCCACATCCTCTTTCCTAGTACACATATTCCATAACAGCATCTGTTTCACTTCTCTTAAGATCTTTCCCTCCCCTTCCAAGCCCCCTTTCTAGTTTCATGACCTACAAATATACTGTGTTTGTGAGTGTGTGTGTTTTGTACGAGCTCACAGCTGCAAGTCTGTCTTCAGTTTCAGAGGAGATTTGGAACTTTTAAACAATGTTAAAACTACTTAGACAATGGGGACTTATTTTTAAATGTGTGTGTGTGTGTGTGTGTGTGTGTTCATGTGCACACACTTGTGCATGTGTGAAAGTTGAAAGACATTGCGTAGCAGTGGCTTCTCACCTTCTACCAGGGATCAAACTCAGGTGGTCACCTTTGCCCTGTGAGCCATCTGACAGGCCTGTAGACTATGCGTTGTGGTACACACCTATAATCCCTTGGGAGACTGAAGCAGAAGGACTGTAGTAAGTTTGAGGCTGCCCTGGCTTACACACCAAATTTCAGGCCAGCTAGAAATGTATAGTGATACCCTCCTTCAGAAAACAAAAAGAGATGAGAAGGACTTTTGAAGACAAACTAAATGTATTTTACATTATGAGATGGCCTTGGGACTTGAGGGTCAGGAACAGGATGTTATGATCCACTTATAAAGTATCCCCTGAAAGGCTCCCAGTATGTTAAAAGTTTGGTCCCCCAGCTGATGGATTCAACCACTGGGAAGCAACTGAAGCCTACATACAGGCTGTAACTTGGTGGATGGATGAATTCCTGGGTGATTTTATAATACGATAGCATCACCTCGAGGCTGGATGAACTTGATGCATGGGTCACTGAGAGCATGTACTGGAAATTTACACCTTTCCTCAACTGCTTTCTTGTCTCTCCTTTCTTCCTGGACTCTGTGAGATTAGCAACTGTCTGAGTTTGTATTTCTATTGCTGTGATAAAACACCACAACCAAAAGCAGCTTGGGGAAGAAAGTGTTTATTTGACTTATGCATCCTGGATCATGGTCCACTGAGGGGAGCCAAGGCAGAAACTCAAACAGGGCAGGAACCTGGAGGCAGGAGCTGATAAGAGACCATGAAGGAGTGCTGCTTACTGGCTTGCTCCTGGTGGCTTGCTCAACCTGCTTTCTTATAGAACCTGGGACCACAAACCCAGGGATGGCACCACCCAAGTATGGTGATATTTTATTTGTGCTGAAATGTGATTTTATTTGTATGTTAATAAGTAAAGTTACCTGGGGGTCAGAGCAAGCCATAGCAGAAGTCTGGCAGTGGTAGCATACACCCTTAATCCCGATCACATGACAGGCAGATCTCTGTGTGTTCAAGGATACAGCCAGCATGGAGACACACGCCTTTAATCTCAATACCAACCATAGAGACCTGGAGGTCTGTATAGACAGGCAGTGACGAGGAGGTCATGTGGTTGCGCTTACAACCAATAAGAAGGCAGAACAGAAAGTCAATAAAAAGACAGACACACAGGAAGTAGGCCTCTTTCTCAGAGGAAGGACGGCAGTGGCAGTGAAGGGTAAGAAAGGGTTTTAAGTATCAGCTCTTAGCTACTGCCCTGACCTCTTGGGCTTTTAACTCTGCATTTGACTCTGTGTTCTTATTTAATAAGACTGTTACATCTACACCCAAGTCCTTCCCCATCAAATGGCAGTCAAGAAAATTCACTACAGGCCAATCTACTAGAAGTGTTTTCTCAATTGAGTTTCTCCAAATGACTTAGCTTTCTTGCACCCTCCTACCCTGGTGTGCTACCTCAGTCGCCCAGAAGCAATGGAGCCTGCTGGCCCTGAACCAGAGCCTCTCAAACTGAGCTGAACTAAACCTTTGCCACTTGGGTTGTTTCTGTAAGTGGTGGAAAGCTACGCAGACTGATATCCAGAATACACAAACTGTCAAAACCTCAACAGCAACAAACCAAGTACCATTTTTACAAGGAACAATACATTTAACTAGATACCCTTCAAAATAAAAAGTGAAAGTGGCCGCTTGGTATATGACAAAATGTTCATCAGAGAAATACAAATCAAAATCACATGGAGATAATGCCTCACCTCTGCAAGAATGGCTGTCATATAAAAGACTAAAGATAACAAACGTTGGAAAGGAGCTGGAGCAGAGAGAGCCCTGTGCACCCAGTTAGTGCGAACATACATTGGCCACCATAGGAAAGTAGATGGAGGTTTCGCAAAAAAAAATTAAATGTAGAAGTATCACGTGACCAGCAACCCACAGTGGGGTAAATATGTCAAGGAAACGAAGTCATTACGCTGAAGAGATATCTGCACGCTCGTGTTTATTGCCGTGCTAGTGGGAGTAGCAAAAGCCAGAAACAACCCAAGTGTTCATCAGCTGGTGACAACGGGCATGTGGCACTCACACGTAATGGAATACCATTCTGCCATAACCTAGATGAAATTCTGTTGTTTGTGACGACGTAGATGAAACTGAGGAGGATGTCAGGTGACACCAGCCAGGAAGACGATTGTCACGTGCTATCCAGTCACCTATGATCTCATAAAGCAGGGAGTAGACTTAGAATGGTGGCCATCTGGGGAGACACAGGTGTCGGGGAAGGGCTGCTCACGGGTGGAATTCCAGTTGGTTAGGAGCACAACGTTTTCTTGAGGATAGTGAGATGGTTCAGCGGATAAAGGCACCTGCCACTGGGCCTGACAATCTGAGTTTCTGGACCCACACGGCGGAAGGAGGTAGCCAACTCCCACAGCATTCCTCTGCCGCACATACACCCACACATACATTCACAGAACACTGTAATTTTTAAAGTTCTATTGTGTTTTTGAACAATAGGATACTACAGATCACAACAATGGTCTCTATATGCCAAATAGCAAGAAGGAAGGACTTTGATTTTACCATAAAGAAATGATCAATGTCTCAGGAGATGAGTACGTTTAACCTGATTTAAACAGTGTACAATATATACATGTATTAAAACATCAATAAAATATACAATTTAATGTTTTCATGTACTAGTTAAAATGAGAAAGAAAAAAATTTATAGTCTCTACAATACCAGACCTTCCCGTGAAACAGGTTTGTGTCAAGGTGGGAAAAACCACTAGCCCAGAGTGGGAGCAGAGTAGCTGCCCCCACATGCCCATCACAGGTAGTTAATGGTACACCAGGAGAAAAGGCAGGGACCTGAGGGACTGGTTGAAAGTAAGTTAGTTTGCTGAGAACCAAAGATTTTCTATTTTCCTCGCCAGGTGCTTCTGGCCAAGAGTGACAGTGAGTCTCACCCAGTCAGAGCTGTGTATTGGCCCCATGCTGATGGGAAAGCAAAAGATCTACAAACAAGAGTCTGAGACCACTGGCGTCCAAGAAAGCAGCATGCCCAGTACCCTTGGGAGCTGTGTTTCCTCCGATCTCACTCTTGTCTTGCTCACTATGCTCTGGCAGCACAGGTTTCCACGCTGCCCCTGAAGCAGCCAGACACCCTCCACCTCAGGGCCTTTTCCCTTGCCCTCCTAAACAGGAAATTGCCTTATTTTTACACTCCTGCTGTGTTTCTCTTCTGATGGTCCATTATCCATAGCAACCCTCCATGAGAAAACAACTTCAAGCACTTCCTATTTCTTGTCTTGTTCTATCTCCTACTTAAACTCAAGACTTTCTTTTTATGTGTGTATGATGTATCTTCCCTTCTAGAAAAACAAGCTTTTTGAAGAGGAGTCTGAATTCTTTCTCTTATGGCATAATCTCGGCATCTGTGGTAGGACCCGATGCTCACTAAGTACTCTATAGTACTTATGAATGAACGAACAAACGATAAACATCAACATCTTGGCCCTCCTTTCCTCCCAGTTCAACTCTTTCTAGCTGCTATGGTCAACTACAAATGTCTTTGAGATAGACAAGCTGGGTTCAGGGTCTGCCGATATGGTCATGTACACCCAACTGTGGCCAAGAACTCCCTCTGCAAGTGCTCTGTTTTAATGGCCAGGGTTGACAGTCAGACACTTCCTCAGCCGTTCATTTTATAAATCTGGAGACTGACAGAGAAGTGGCTTGCTTAGGGTCAAAGGTTAGGCTTGCAGGTGTTTTTTGGCTTCATACTACAGAAACTTTGATATAATTTTCCAGGACTATGTAAAAAATGTGACTACATGGAAAATCTTTTGTTGTTGTTGAGCATGGCCCTCCACCTTCAGACCTACATGGTTTAAGAATTGGAAATCATGACACAGGGAATTGTCTAGTTACTTAATCAGTACAACCTAATAACTTGTTTAAATTCTTACAAATGCCAGTTACATGTACACACACACACACACACACACACACACATACACACACACACGTGAGCGCATATCTAAATTATTATCATTGGCTATGTTCTTATCAATTATTGGGCACGTAATATCCAGTTAGGCACTGTTGGTGCCTGGAAAGTGGAGACATTAAGCGCTTTCCTAAGTAGAAAATAAGGACTGCTTTCACCAGCCAAGGTACAACCTAAAATCATTTTTTGTTGAGTGACAGCAAATGTTTTCAATTTTTTAACTTTCTTTTTATTTATGCTTTGTGTCTTTCACATCATGCATCTCAATCCCATTTATTTCCCATTCCTGAATATCTGCCCTCTGCCCTTGCAGCACCCCCTGATAAAATTTAAGAGAAAAAAAGAAAAAAAATGGGGAAAAAAAATTTCATCACAGAAGCTGTAGTGTGACACATTGAGCCACACAGTGAACCCTTTTGTCCATATGTCTTTACTTGCAAGTGTTCATTGCAAAGAGTAACTGGTCTGGTTTGAGGTCTCTGGTTTCTGCAACACTGTTGATGCTGGGCCCTCACTGGGACTCTTCTTGGATATCCTGTTGTTGCCCTGTATCATGGAGATCCTGCAGCTTTGGGTCTGTAAGACTGGTCCCTTCATGTGTTCCAGTAGATCACAGATGGGATAGACATTGTGGTGGGCCAACCCACGGCCCTGGTTCTAGGCCTGGTAGTTGCAGGGTTGGTCAGCCCACCTGCTCCTCCTTGTCCTCCCCACCAGGGTGAGCTCTCCTGCATTTGTCCTGGTGAGTTCACTCCTTGCAGCTATGAGCAGCAGGTAGGGCCATCTCTCCTGCCCTCAAGTCCTCAGGTCTGATCTCCCATACCTATAACTTCAAGGCCAGCTCTACTATGTTTTCCAAGCATGGCACAGGGGCTACTCTCTTATGACCTCAGGCCCAGGTCTCCCACCTGCCTCAGGCATTGATGGGCAGGGTCAGGGCATCTCTCTCCTGCCCATGCTGCCACATGACAGACGAGTAATGGGGACAGCTCTCCCATGCTCACAATATCGGGGCTGGCTCATCCACACCTCCACCCATTGGATTGGCTCTATTACACTGCCCAGGAGAGGTGCAGGGCCTGCTCTCCCAAGTGTTGCAGCTGGTGGCAGGCAGGGCAGCTCTCCTGCCCTTCTGACCTCAGGGTCAGCTGTCGCACTGTCTCACCTGCCTCAGACATCGATGGGCGGGGTGGGGTATTTTAAACTTTTAAATAAAAGTGAAACATCATGGCTGAAATTACTGTTGCCAACTAAATATTCTTGTATAAGAAATTCTTCTGCCCTTCAGACTATCCTGTAGAATTTTCTCCTTGGTCCTGTCTGTGTGAGAATGGCCGTCAGAAAAGTGAGTGATTACTTGGGCCTAACTTAGGGACAGGCACATTATTTTAAAGAAGGTAACAGGTAGACATTCTGTTCTAGATCTGAAAGGCACTCCCCCTCTCCCCCGGGTTGATCTGGAGTGACATTTGACAGAGGCTGAGATGATGAGTTCAGACAGCTGGAGGGAATTGGAGCTGTATTTACGACATCTGGAATACCCAATTCCCTGAGGTTTGGGTATGGTTGGAGTGTGTTCCCAAAGAATTCATGGGTCAAAGGCTTGGAACTTACTGTGATGATGTCGTGAGGGAGTAGGGGACCCGGTAGAAGGTCCTTAGATCAGGGAGGTCTCTGCCCAAGGACAGGTTAACAGAGGTATCATGGGATGCTGAGTTCTCGAGAGACACAGTTGTTTTAAGAGGGAGCCATAGCCCTGAGTCACTCTCTGGCTTCCTGTCTGGCTGTGTGTTCCCATCCTCCCACTCCTACCAGGCTGCCAATGGCCCTCACAGAGCCGAGCTGAGCCTGGCACAACGCTCCAAGACTCTCTAACTGTGAACTAAATAAACCTTTAAAATTGGCCTGACTCAGGTATCCAGTATAATAATGAAAAACAGGGGAATACAACTTTGCATCAGACCTACTATACCCAAAGCCCCAAGTTCAATCCTTAACGTAAGAAAAAAATTTTTAAAAAATTTAAAAATGAAAAACTTAGGGAAAATCCTGGAAAACCTGGTAGCCAACAAGGTATGACACCACAGTAGTGTAGGTGTGTCTGTCCTACAGAGGAGAGAAGATGTCTACTCCTGTAACTCGAAGGAGAACAGAGCCAGATGAAACACAGACGGAGTGTGTGTGTGTGTGTGTGTGTGTGTGTGTGTGTGTGTGTGCAAAACAAGTCCTAGTGACCAAAGTGAAGGCCAGTGTTTTTGCTGTTTTCTTTTGTTTTGTTTATTTTTTATGTGTGTGAGTGTTCTGACTACATGCACATGGACCATGCACATGTCTGGTACCCACAGAGATAAAAAACAAAAGACATTAGATCTCTTGGAACTGGGTTAACAGATGGTTATAAGCCACCCTGTGGGTGCTGGGACCTGAATCTGGGTCCTCTGCAAGAGCAGCCAGTGCTTTTGACCATTGACCCATTTCTCCAGCCTCTCTAGTTTAGTTTTGCAGCAGCCAACCTCAGGTTCCTTGTAGTAAATTCCTAGGAAATCACTATGCCTTCAGTGGTTTCCTGCACTTAAGAAAGAGTGTGGGAATACTATTGAGTGTGAATACATTATTAAGGACTATTTTAATCTTAATCTATTAATGGCTTTCTAGGTGACAAAGACATAAATAGAGATGGAATTTCTTGGATTGTGTGGTTGGAAACACAACGATGATGTGAGATTTAGGCATCCAGGCTTCAGAACGTATTGGGAGGCTGTGATTTTCTTCCTCTCAGAACTCCTGCTTTTTCTACTGAGTTTCAGCCTCTGCTTCCACCTGGGGGCAAACTGACTATAGAAGTTCCACCTCCAATGTTGTCAGGCCAAGAAAAAACGTTTGCCTCTGTCCCAGAAACCTTAGTTAGCAAAGACTTCATTGTACCTTAATGGCTCTGGTGGGCCATGTATCGACTCTGAACTGAGATTTTTTTTTTTTTAAACAACTGAGTCTAAAGTTCAGCCAGATATTCATTTACTAGCCTTTGACTAAAAAGGGACATTAGGGAGCCAGCACAAGCCCTGAGATTATTCTGTAGATACTTTTGAAAACCTATATGCAATGAACAACACAGACACCATCTTAGATGTGTGCAATTAGAGCCCAGGCGTTAAGGTATTCAGCACGCACACAAATGAATATATACTCATAAATTGACCAGGGCCAAATAACACCCAAGTGGGACCCAGATTCTGGTTGAGGGAAGTAATCCTCGTACAGTGACATCATCTGAAAGCT
>CABHPH010136026.1:1147-12821 GCA_902168325.1 Peromyscus nudipes | reverse complement strand
GTCTTTAAAGAATTCTCTGGGTGTGTGTGTGGGGGGGGGGTATGTGCACACAAGGCTAGAGCTGCTGGATCCCTGTGCAGCTGGAGTTATAAAAGGTTGATTATAAGCCACCTGAAGAGGGTGAGGAACTGAACTTGGGTCCTCTTCAAGAACAGAACAAACTCTTAGTGCTCAGCCATCTCTCCTGCACACAGGAATCTCCTCTAGCATCTTCAGAAACACAAGGAATTGGGTAGGAAAAAAGAGAGAGCAGGGAAGAAGGATGTGGAGGAACTATCCTCAGAAAAGTTTTTGTACAAAAATTATTTATACAAGGGCTGGAGAATTGGCTCAGCCATTAAGAGCACATGTTGCTTTTGCAAAGGAACCAGGTTCAATTCCCAGCACCTACATGACAGCTCACAACCATCTGTTACTCTAGTTCTAGAGCATCCAACCTCCACAGGCACCAGGCATGCACATGGTACACACACACACACACACACACACACACACACACACACACACACACAACACGGGGCACACGTACATATATATGCAAGCAAAATACTCATACACATAAAATAAGAAGTCTGAAAACTTTAAAAATTATTTAAACTTTGGACAGCATGATGAGTTTCCTTTTAAAATTGTTTAACACAAGCTTATATCTTTATTCAGTAACAAAATATCTGCAGTGTTTGAACTATTTTTCCTTTTAGTGAGTAATTAATGCTTATGATTAATACTGTCCTCAGTATAAAGTTTTATTGTTTCTGTTGTTTTGATTTTTTTTTTTTTTTGAGACAGGGTCTCAATATGTAGCCCTGGCTAGACTAGAAATCACTCTGTAGACCAGGCTGGCAATGAACTCACAAAAACCACCTGCCTCCTGAGTGCTGGAAATAAGAAGCGTGTGTCACCACAGTTAGCCTTATAAATTACATCTTTTGAAAGAAGCACAATTAAATAATTTTGAGAGAAATAGCATTTACCATCTAGTAGACACATAGTCTGTGTACGGAGGTCTTGATCGGATTTCTCGGGCCAATCCAAAGTCTGCAATTTTCACAAGTTCTGGTCCCATGCAGAGGAGGTTCTCGGGCTTTAAGTCACGGTGGAAGAAGCCTGCGGAGACAGCAAAGGAATCCACATGCACGCTCCCTCCTGCACTGCTCTCTGCAGGAATCCACATGCACGCTCCCTCCTGCACTGCTCTCGGCAGCGCTGACACTCTTTTGACAATGTCTGTAACAAACGACCAGCCCTTCAGACTTCTCGCAGGGCTTCGGTCATTTCCTTACACAAAATCAATCCCACATTGATCTTTGTACATCTTACTTACAAAGAAGTCTTTTTAAATACTAAAACTTGTGGGCTGAGATAACTGTAAACCAAACTATCTCAGGGAGAAATTCATTCCTATCAAGTCAGCAGAAATAAGTTGAGAGTAAAACTATTTCAAAAGACAATAACTTTTATTGACATTAAATGTATACTGCAACAACAACATATATACGTATATATATTTTTTAATTTTTTAAAATAAGAGACAAAGGATTAGCTGGGTGAAGTAGCATATACTTTTAATCCCAGTACTTGGGAGGCAGAGGCAAGGGGGTCTGAGAGCTCAAGGCTAGCCTGGTCTACAGAGAGAGTTCCAGGACAGCCAAGACTGTTACACAGAGAAACCCTGGTCTTGAAAAATCACACACACACACACACACACACACACACACACACACACACACACACGAGAGAGAGAGAGAGAGAGAGAGAGAGAGAGAGAGAGAGAGAGAGAGAGAGAAAGGAGAGATGGGTCTGGTCTATTCAGACCTATGATTCTGATATGTGTTGTGACACTATCTAAGAGTATTTACTAATTTGCCCAATGTGTAGCATACATCATGAGGAGAAAAGATAGCTCACTGAATGAGAAGTCTCAGCTACAGTGATGCTCTGGAGATGCAGCATGGAGCTATTCACTGTGAGCGTCTACCAGGCACACACAAACATCCAGTGACTAGCAATAGACATGGCTCTGCAAACCCAAACCACCCCCTCCCTGAGGTTCCACCCACAGACATCACTCTAGGTGTTTCTACATCTCCCTGGGACACTCAGACAGGAAGGTTGTTGAATACACTGACTGTGATACTGGTTGCGTTATCTCTAATGTCACATCCTGAGCCATCCTTGAAAGCCATGTCCATAATAGGACCCTGACGGGATGCCATTTTCATGCCTGCATCAGCTTGTCCAAAACTACCTCCTTCTCCAACTTTTAATAATATCACCAAGTACCTGGTAGTTCTGTTGAATCTGTTCTTTTGATAGTGATGGGACTGTCCTGCATTTCCTTCAGAATACCTCCTGGCCTTTCTCCCTTTTACTCTGCCTTCCAAGCTGTTCTTCCTGCCTGCCTGTGGCTGCATGACCTTTTTCATGGTCCTCTTCCTCCAGCTTCTTTGGACTCTACACATTCTAATAATTTAAACACTGACCCCCCAACACACACACACACACACACACACACACACACACACACACACACACACACACCTTCCATAGCTTCTTTAAATAGTTTAACAAATATGATCTTTTTTTATTCTATCTAAAGAGATAAATGTATTTTCCAGCTGAGGAGAGATCTCTGTGGTAAAGGATTTGACAAACATGCATGATGCCCTAGGTTCAATCACCCACACTGCAAAACATATTTCCCAATATCGATCACCGGTTACATTTCACTCAGGTGAAATTCTTCATTTCCTTTAAGTTTACTGTATTTTACTGCCGTGGAACAAACAATCTGTCACTTGGGTTGGTTTAATAAAAGGCTGACTGGCTGGGAGCCAGGCAGGAATTATAGCTGGGACAACCAAACTAGGGGGATGATGGGAGAAGAAGGGCGGGGTCAGGGGAGATGTCAGCCAGTCACTGAGGAAGCAGAGCATGTAGAAAATGAGGTAACAAGCCATAAGACATGTGGCAAAGCACAGACAAGAAATATGGGTTAATTTAAATGTAAGAGTTAGCTAGTAACAAGCCCGTGTTATAGGTCAAGCATTTATAATTAATATTCAGCCTCGGATTCAGTTATTTGGGAGCAGGATGTCAGGATAGGAAAACTCCGCCAAGATTTATCCCCATGATAATGTTGTTGTTGTTTTTTTGGTTTTTCGAGACAGGGTTTCTCTGTGTAGCTTTGCGCCTTTCCTGGAACTCACTTGGTAGCCCAGGCTGGCCTTGAACTCACAGAGATCCGCCTGGCTCTGCCTCCCGAGTGCTGGGATTAAAGGCGTGCGCCACCACCGCCCGGCTCCCCATGATAATGTACACTTGTTCCATTTTATCTGTATCAATCCCAATTTTAACTATTCTCCAAGGTTTATTGAGTTGCCCTTTGTCTAAGAAACCATCTCACAGCCAGTGGTCATGTCACACACCTTTAATCCCAGCACTCAGGAGACAGAGGGAGGCAGATCTATGAATTCAAGGCCAGTCTGGTCTACAGAGTGAGTTCCAGGACATCCAGGGCTACACAGAGAAACCCTGTCTCAAAAAACAAACAAACAAACTAACAAACATTTCACATTCTTCCACTCTGTCAAGAAATATTCAGAGGCTATGCCAACTAACAGGTTGGGCTCTGTGGATTCAGAGCCATCCAAATGTCATGGTTCTTGGCCTTTGCCTTCACAGGTAGAACAGGCCTTTACCCTGATCGTGTATAGAGTTCTATCATTTACAGATATGGCCACCTTTTTCACTAAGTAGAGGAAAGTCCTTTAACGGTAAAGTCTTTTACATTTCTGTAAGCCTTGCATGCAAGAAGCATGGCAGTCTCACAACATATGATTGTTGACTGAACTGAGGGAACTACATGGGCCTGTTGGAACTTTACAGCGATGAATCTACATGGACCAAATATGGAGGATCAGCAGAGTGGATCAGAGCTGTGGGGAGGATGTAAGAGAATCCTAAATACAGCAACTGAGAACTGATCAACAAGTGCAATGTCTCAGACGCAGGGCGAGGACAATGAGGGCTCACTGTTGGATGTCCATATCACACAAGGCATTCCTGTAGCACCAAAGCAATTAGCCAAGGCTATTTTCCAAGCTTGCCTCTGCTCTAGCAGGAGTGACTGTGATGTCAAAATGCACTATACTCAATGTATGATGGAAAGGAGCAATGGTTTAATAAAAGGACATTCCTCTGTGTTTATCATCCTGGAGACAACTGGGCTTAGCAACAGGTAAAGTTCAAAATACACAACGATGGATCTGTAGACCAAGTGGCTGGCTTAGCTGAGTACGATTAGAAGCTGGAACCCCATGCCTACATGAAGACGAAGGCACAGAAACAATCAGAGGCTTTCAAGGGGGACATGGGCAGGAGTAAGAAGTACGTCCTGCACAACCCAGGGCCACCTGCTGTGCACATCCCAGGAACTGAGGTCAGAGTCAGGTCTGGGTTAGACAAGAGACAAGCACACAAGCTGTCTATTTTATGGCGTTTGTGTGTTTGCAGGTGTACGTTCATGCATGGGTATGTGTACACTGTGAAAATAAATTGAGATTCACTTAAATTTCAGTGCTTCATCTTTATGCTGCTGCTGTCCTGACAGGGGCCCAACGGCCTTCCATAGACCAATTTCAAGAATCCTAACCAGATTTGTAGTAAACCAAATATAAATAATTATAAGAACCGAACTTGAGGTTCTCAGGTTGAGAAACTCAGAGTGATTCAATATTAGTCAAGAATGGCCTTTCCAACAAAGAAAAAACAATCTGACTGACACAGACAAATCCAGATGGTTTATTATCAGCCCAATAAAATGGATTATCTACCCACCAGATGAGTGATGTCTGTTCTACGTCTTGGTATAACTGAGTCACTGTGTTTGGGACCTTTATTCTTGCAAACACCTGCCAGTTCTCAGAAGGCCTGACTGTATGTATCCATCTTGGAAACAAATTAAGAATTATGCAGTTATTAGAATTATCTTTTGTCTACATACCTAGGATAGTTTCCAGGATCCTTGAAAACTGTGAGATCTACCTAAAAACTCAAATGCTCTAAAACCTCTCCAGTGAAAGAAGAAAAGGCAAGTATCATTTTTTTTTACTGAACAGATGGGAAAACTCAGTCATGGGCAGGGGGGGAAAAGTTGCTCACAATCCCACCAAAAAATGTGTCACAACCCAAGAGTGCCCAGCACTACATTCTCCCTCTCGGCTCACACACCTAAACCTTGATTTGTGACTCTGACCTTCTCAATTCCATATCAACTCTGATTCTCCTAGTAAACTTTCCCTTTCTCCTCTAATTGGGGTAATTATTATTTATACACTTACGTGGCATTTCTCTTTTAGTGACTCATCTGTCCCCAAACCTCCTCCACCCACAGTGACTCCCTCTGGCACCATCTATAACACCTACATCAGTTCTCATCTTCTCCAGGTCAGTTCATCCTATCACACTGGTACTCATACAAGCATCACTGTGCACTCTAGACCTTTTCTGTGTCCCACTGTGATTCATGCTCTGCTAAGCACCAACACTCTCCTCCCAACAGACAGGCTTTATCCGTTCCCTCATGGCTTACGCATCTTAATTCTAGTTCCACAGAGAACGTGAACATTAACCAAAAGGGGAATGAAGATTCAGATTTCTTACTTACCCCTCCAAGTGGGTTCTTTTTCCATACTTCATCTGTTTTAGCGAAACATTACTATTTCCATTCAAAGAGATAGCTTAGGATGTGAATATGCAGATGTCCACAGTCATTTAACCCTCTGGTGCCCGAGTTGCCTCCTTTGTGAAATAGAGACTAGCATATCTCACAGGCTTATTTTGCAGGATGAACACATTGTATCCAGAAAGCTTTTAGAGGGCAGTGCCGACACACACGAGCATCCTGCAAGAGCCTGTCATTATGAGGACGGCTACGAGAAAGTTCTCTCTGGTAACCTCCCCAAAGCTGTCAGTGTGGGCTTGTGTACATGATGTCATTTTTTTACAGATAAGAATTAAGGCTTGTGAGGCTAGTGACAAGTGCCATCTGTGAGGAGGTAGCACTAGAGCTCTGCTCCAATTCCTGCCTGGGTCTGTGCTCTAGTGACGTGTGCAGTGTGGCCTCTTCTTCCTTCTGCCTCCCGACGTGAGAATGGGAATCCTAGCCGTGCCACTGAGACATCATGCAACAGCGGAGTGCTGCCACAAGAAGAACTTCCTGTTCAAAACAGCTTCCAGAACACAGACAAAGACCCTTCATTTAAGTTCAGGATACCGCCTGCCTGCTCAGTAACACAAGGACTTTCGTTTTCATTATGAAAGAGGATTTTCACGAATAGCTTCAAGGAAGAAAGGAAAACCAAGGAAGGCTTTCTCCTGTTTAGATTCTATTGTTGATGATGCTGACTAAATAAGAGGAAATGATTAAAGAGTATTTAAATATGAATTTATGTATCACATCTTTCTGCTGTAAAAGCAATTTTAGATCATTCTCACCTTCTCTCCCTTCCTCTCTCCCCAAGTTCCTTCCTTCCTTGAATCTAAACCTACAGTGTTTATATCAAGAAAAAAAAAGTAGGCCACAGGAGCAGTAGCACACAGACAGGAGAAAGGCCATGTCAAGGTCACACACTTATGACATTGGTGAGGCTCAGGGGCACAGCATCACCTCTGGGGCAAAACCCTGCCCTCCCAACTACCAAATGCATTTCCATTACCTGATGGGGAGGGTGCTCTGGACAGCTACAAGGGTGGGTGAGGAAGAAACGTACAATTTGTATTATATTCCTGACAGGGACACGTGCTTTGGCATTGTTCAGACAGTATGGCCATGTGTTTACGCCCCAGGGGGGAAAACTCAGTGCCATGAAATATGGCCATAGCAACTACATGCTGCACTGTTCTTCCCTCTCAGAGGAGTATACTCTCCAGGGGCGGGCTGCACCTTCACACTGTGAGAATGAGCTGTGGGGAAGGGCTGAAACTCACTAGACAGCTCTAGGAAGCTTGTCAGATGGTTTCTCTATCCTAACAGGAAAGGGGTAATAGCAAGGCACATGTGCACTTAACCAAAGTCATCAACACATAAACCCTCTAAGTTAAAAACAAAATCATATTGATTTATTAGGGGTGTGTGTGTGTGTGTGTGTGTGTGTGTGTGTGTGTGTGTTACCAGGGCATATGTGTAGAGCTCAGAGGGCAACTTGAAGGAATTGGGTTCACACTTGTTCCATTGAGAATGAACTCAGTTTGTCAGGCTTGGTGGTAAGTGCTCTTACCCACTGAGCTCTCTCTCTTTCTGTCCCCATACCCTGTTTTATTAAAAATACAACAAAAACAAAAAACAAAAAACCTGGTGATGGCCAGGGTGGTGAGGCTGTGAGAGAACAGGCCTGACTTCCTCCACAGCTGCATCTTCCTTTGCATCGTTTGCATACACACTCTCACTATTTGCACACGCGCTCACTGTTTGCACACACACTCTCAACGTCTAAGGCGTGAAAGTAATGGCAGTGTGGAGTTCCAAGGGGATTTTATGGGGTGCTAAACTGTTAGCTAAAGATATTTGTGCGTATACACGTGCCAATGCCTATGCATCTGTTCATGTGTGAGGGCGAGGAGGGACTGTATAGACGATAGGTGTGTGGGCATGTGTTCATACAGAGATAGGTACGTGTGTAGGAACATGTTAGAAGCTCATAGGCAGCTGTGTCTATGAGTCCATAAATACTTCACTAAGTAGCATCTCAGAGGAAAGGCTGTGAGTTCTTCCTAGACATATCTGAGTCTCGTTAAAAGGAGTACAAAGGAAGTCTCTAACTCAGGTTCCAGGGTTAAGGAAAGAGCCCAAATGACCAAAACTCTGACTGTTCCCTATTTGAAAAATAAGCTGGCAGAAAACCCCTTTGGTTCCCCACTTTTCTCCTTTGAGCTCTTACATGCCCTCTATTTGTCCCTAAGATACCGTGTCCGATTATTACACACCACTACTCGCCATGAATTCTTGTGAATAAAGGCTAAAGAGCCAGTCCTCCGAAGTCAGTGGGATCAGCGATCACCTGTACTTAGTGTTTCATCATGCTGGATTAAGAAGTCAGCTCAGGGCCGTATTGCACGCCTTTAATCCCAGCATTCGGGAGACAGAGGCAGGTGGATCTCTGTGAGTTCGAGGCCAGTCTGGGCTACAGAGCAAGTTCCAGGACAGCCAGGACTGTTATATAGAGAAACCTTGTCTCGGAAACCAAACAAACAAACAAGCCAGCTCAGCCGTGTGTATTACTCATGGAGTACGAAGCTTGTGCTGGAGGATGGCAAGGGTTTGTAGAGACAGCCAAGGTCTGTGTGTTTCATCCTTTCTGTAACGTTGAAGAGCTACTTAGAGGTAAAGAGCAAGCTGGTGTTGACCCTGGATATAATGTGCCACCTTGTGCAACACAAGATTTTTCTACCCACTGACAATTTACACCAAATCCAGTAATTGCTGAAAGGTTTCAACCCAGTCTCTTACTGAGTAATGAATCCATGTGTTAATGTAATGTTTATAGTGGCAACATCCACAGACTGAGAGTGTAAGGGCTTCTGCCTGTACAAAATCAGCCAAGGTCCACATGCTAAGACGACCTCAGATGACCTTCTCAGAGTGCTTCTGTCCTCACCCACAGATGTCCACGTGTTGGCTACGTATGCATGGGAAAGTTATCAATCCAGCCTCATCTGGTCTCCAGTGGTTAGAACCAGCAACATTCCAGAGAGCTGCTGGAGATTACTGCCTCACAGTCAGTGCTGTTCAACTTTTCACAAGCTCAGTTAGGAGGGAAAACACAAATGGAGAGTTTCCTGAAGGGCACATAGCTATGCTTCCCTTTGGACATTCTAAATCTCTCTGTGGACTACCCACACCATCCCTGAAGAGAGTCACTGGGGCCGGGCAGAACTGCTTTCTCTGATCAGGTGATGTGACTGGCCTACAGTGAGGATATCAAGCAAAACGGGCCTAAGCAGCCTGCCACTGTGTTTACTATAAAATCATGTGACACACTGTCCCTTCCAAAGGTCCCACGAGCAAGTGTCTTCCTGGCCAGGGTATCAAGAATAACTCTGGGCCCAGGAAGATGGCTCAGACAGGGGAGAACACTTGCTTCCTGACGACGCTAGTGCAAGACCCACGTAAGGGTGGAAGGAAGAGGATTCACTGCAAGACTCCTGCAAGTTGTCCTCTGCACCCATGCTGTGACACACACATGGGAATGCATGCGCGCGCACGCGCGCGCACACACACACACACACACGCATGGACACACACATTAGATAAATAAATGTAAAATGAAGGTCTTAATTTAAAAAATAATAGTTTTGCTTTTGGTAACTAGTCAATTTTTAAATCATGGAAACTACACACTTTGCTTTGTTTGTTTGTTTGGTTTGGGGATTTTTTTTTTTTTTTGAGACAGTTTCTCTGTGTAACAGCCCTAGCTGTCCTGGAACTCACTTTTAGATCAGACTGACCATGAACTCACAGAGATCCGCCTGTCTCTGCCTCCCAAGTGTTGGGATTACAGGCATGGGCCACCACCATCTGGCTCACACTTTGCTTTGTATAACAAGCTCAGAAATAAATCTGTTGTCTGCTTCTTCTATTTGCTGGCATGCTGGACATATCCTCCAAACATTATAGGCTATTATGAATGCTATTGGTTACTTTCCACAACCAGAGTATAGGACCCTATTGCTGAAGACACCATTTACTTACGCCATCAAACGTGGAGAAATCAAGCTGGTGCCCAACTAGACACTTCAACCCTACAAACTCTGCAACCTACAAGGGTAACCTGCCTTCAAAATATACTAGTACAACAGTGGCATAAAGGTAATGGGAGTAACCAACCACTGATTAAAAAATTAGATTTGAGGCTCATTCCATGAGAAGGAACCCACACTTGATATCACCAACGAGGCCAAGAAACTAAGACTAGATAGGTCATGGGCCCCAGGTGAGAACCTACTACTATAGCAATAAAACAACTTGTAATGACACATTGATATATATATATATCTATAGATCAGTGCATGGCTCATCCCTCATCAGAAATGCCTCTTCTTGAAGCAGATGGCAATTAACACAGAGACCCCCAACCGGACACCGTGCAGGCAATGAGAGACCTTGGAGCACTCAGCCCTACATGAGGTATCGTTATCAAGTCTTCTTCTCATGGATCTACACAGAAGAGGAGGCAGAAAGACTGAGAACTAGAGGCTGTGGATGACTCTAAGGAAACAGCATCCTTCAGACACAACAGGGCTGATGCACACCCTGTCAACCCAGAGTGTGACAGCACACACAGGACCTGTACAGATTCATGCCAGACAACAGCTGAGCACAGAGAAGGGGAAGTGGACACCAAGTCCCACCCCTACCCAAGGGGCTACATGACACTTGCTGAGAAAGGGAAAATCCATTTTGTCCAATGGAGTGATACAAGATACATCAACGCCAACTCCAGCCTCATGCTCAGGTTTAGGTGAATAACACAAAACAGATTCCACATTTTTCTGTGTGCTTTTTTTTGGGTTGTGATTTAGTAATATTTGACTTTTGTTTGTTTGTTTTTTTCCTTTTTTAAGAAGGAGAAAGAACATGAAATTGGGTATGCAGGGAGGCGAGGAGGATGTAGGAGGACTTAGGGGAGAGGAAAGAATGTGATCAAAATATATTATATGAAAACATTTTAAAATAACAAGGAAAAAAAAAAGACGGGCATAATTTGACTGATCACCTTACATTCCTGCTACCATTCCCACCAGTGTGGACTATATCTTTTCTTTTATTTTTTTTAAACAAGAGCTTACTATGTAGCCTTGGCTGGCCTCAAACTTGCAATGTAGACCAGGTTGGACTCAAACTCATAGAGCTCTGCCTACCTTTGCCTTACAAGTGCTGAGGTTGAAGAACTGTGTAACCGTACTTGGTTATCTCCCCTCCTAAAGTGTGATTCCTCTTAAAAAAGAAAGAAAGAGAAAAAGAAAGAAAGAAAGAAAGAAAGGAAGGAAGGAAGGAAGGAAGGAAGGAAGAAAAGAAAGAAAGAAAGAAAGAAAGAAAGGAGAGAAAAGGAAAAAAGAAAGAAAGGAGGGAAGAAAGAATGAGTGGCTTTGACTCCTGGTTGTACCCCTGCCTTGTTGTGACTTTGTCTGTTCTTCAGTTTGCTAAGTTTTTTGTTTTTCTGTTTTGTTTTTTTGTTTTTCCGAGACAGGGTTTCTCTGTGTAGCCCTGGCTGTCCTGAAGCTCGCTCTGTAGACCAGGCTGGCCTTGAACTCACAGAGATCCGCCTGCCTCTGCCTCCCGAGTGCTGGGATTAAAGGCGTGCGACACCACTGCCCAGCCATTTGCTAAGTTTTAATTTATTTTGTTTTCCTGCATTGTGTAAAGTTTTAGGCCACTTTAATCCCCTTAGAAACAAACTGAAATATAAACAATGTAGAAAAATGACCAGCACAGTGCAGAGATGCTGGTGTGGACACTAGCTACCTTAGAATTCTGATCTGAGGTTTCTTGTGGATACATCAGAAAATGGTGGGAAATAATTCCTAGATCTATCTATAACTAACAAGCTTAATGCTAAAACTGAAGAACACACACACACACACACACACACACACACACACACACACACACACA
>CABHPH010136025.1:0-25234 GCA_902168325.1 Peromyscus nudipes | reverse complement strand
GTGTGTGTGTGTGTGTGTGTGTGTGTGTGTGTGTGTGTGTGTTGGCACTCATGAATATGCGCACAAGGCAAGACAGGGCAGGACATTGGGTGTCTCCTCTTCTGCTCTCTACCTTGTTGCCTTGAGACAGTGAGCTCTGAAGATCTGCCTGTTTCCACCTCACAGTGCTGGAATTATAGGCACTTGGGTCATGTTCAACTGTTTTGTTTGTTTTTAATATTTATTTATTTACCTTTTTAAAATTATGTATATTTATATGTGTCTCAGGGAGATATGCACATGAGTGCAGATGTTTAAAGAGGCCAGTGGTGACAGATTCTCTGAAGCTAGAGTTCCAGGTGGATGTGAATCACCTGACATGGGTGCTGGGAATCAAACTCAGATTCTCTAGAACAGTACATGCTCTTAACCACTGAGCCATCTCTCCAGTCCCCATTTGGTTGGTTTTTTTGAGACGGGATTTCATTATGTATCCTTGGCTGGCCTAGAACGCACATGTAGACCAGGCTGTCCTGGAATTCAGAGGCCTGCCTCTGCCTCCAGAGTGCTAGGATTAAAGTTGTATGCCACCATGCCCAGCCATGCTCAGCTTTTTCTTTTCCTTTTATTAAAAATAGATTTTTTTCTCAAATAATATGTCAGTTTCCCCCCTCTACTCCTCCCAGTTCCTCCCCACCTCCCCTCCCATCTGGATCCACTCCCTTTCTATCTCTCATTAGAAAACAAACAGGGTTCTAAGGGATAATAATAAAATATGTAAGAAAAACAAAACTAATACATTGGAATTGGTAAAACAAACAGAAGGAAAAGAGCCCCCAAAATACAGCTGTTTGCACACTCAGGGATCCCATAAAAACACAAAACTGGAAGCCATAATATATACACAAGAGGACCCGTGCAGACTCTATATATGCTACCTCATTCTCTGTGAGTTCACGTTCACCTTTTTAATGTGAGTGTTAAGGATTAGAGCTCAGGTCTTTATGATTGCAGAGCCAGTGCTCTTACCCACTGAGCCATTTTCCCGGGCCCCTAAATGTCCTTACAGGGGAGGTGCTAATTTTCCCTTGTCTTTCTATCTTTGAGTTGGCTATAAAGGGACCATCTGAAGATGCTGGGGAGAGAGCTCAGTTGGTAAACTGCTTGCTGTGTGAGCACAGAAGCTAAGTTCAATCCCCAGCTCTCATACGAATAGCTTCATATAGGGCTTGAGAGATGGCTCATTGTTTAAGAGCACTTGCTACTCTTACAGAGGAGCCAGGTTTGGTTCCCAGCACCTACATGGTACTTACAACTATCTGTAACATCCAGAGAACCTGATGTCCTGTGTTTGCTTCCTTGGGTACCAGACATGCATATGGTAAACATACATACATGCAGGTAGACCACTCATAAACACTACCCTGCCCCTAAAAAAAGAAGGCCAGATGTAGTAGCACACACTTGTTATCCCAGTGCTGGGAAGGCAGTGACAGCAGGGTCCCTGGGGCTTGCTGGCCAGTCAGTCTAAGCCTAAACAGTGTGTTCCAAGCCAAGTGAGAGACCCTGTCTCAAAACTAGAGTGGGTAATTCCTGAGAAACACCACCCAAAGTTGACTTCTGGCCTCTACACACACAGGCTCATATATTTACCCACACTACCACTCTCTACACATGAATACATACCCAAATGAAACAAAACCTTCTCCTGAGAAGACCCCTATTTATGAAGGGCATCCTGGTCCCAGTGAAAAAGGAATGCTGTACAGAGAGGCCAAGTTGGGTATCATCATTCAGTCTAACAGCATTAAACCAAACCTGGTATATCCAATCACATTTTAATATGGTTGCTTATATTTCAGTCATTGCTTATATTTCAGTCATGCTCATGTATTAAGTCTCTCTCCACACACACACACACACACACACACACACACACACACTCACTCACTCACTCACTCACTCGCTCACTCACTCACGAAGGAAGATGGCTCAGTGGGTAAGTGCTTGCTCTACAAGTATGAGGGCCTAGTTTGAATCCCCAGCACCCATGTAAAAAAAAAAGCTGGGCTATGCTTGCCTATAATCCAAGCATCATTGGGAAGAGCCAGCGGATCCAGAGAAATCACTGGCAAGTCAGCCTAGCTAGCCTAACTGGTGGGCTAGTTCAGTGAAAGACCCTATCTCTAGACAATAACACAGAAAATGACAGAGGAAGGCACTTGATGTGCTGCTCTGGCCTCAGCATATTCGTGTATGGGCATGCACACTGCCACATTTGAGTGCATGTTACACACACACACCCTGAAACCCCAAAGACTGAGCCCCTGGACTACTTAACATGGTCAGTTTGCAGGACAGTGAACATGAGAACTCCCCCACCTTCCAGGAAGGCAGTGTATTCCCAACTCTTCCAAGACGGAAGCTCCTATGCTTTAGACCTTTTTAAGCTCACTATACATCACTGTATTTCTTGCTTATTCATGTCCTTTAAAATATCCTCTGTAATAAAGTGGTAAATATTAAGTTTTTTGAGCTCTGTGAGCAATTTAAGCAAATTACTCAAAGCATTGAAGCAGTGTGTGTGGTGGGGGAGGGGGTCGTGGGAATTTTAGTTTGCAGCCAGCTGTTTAGCAGTTTCAGAGGACTTGTAACTACGTCTAAAATGGAGGCAGTTTGAGGAATTTAGCCCTTGATCTGTGAGATTGATATTTCCATGTAGATAGTGTCAGTACTGAATTACACTTAATGATGCCTGGGGTGTTATCCACTGAAGAATCACACACTTGCTGGTGGGGAGAAACTTCTCTGCCCCTGACATCACAGAAGTCTTCTGTGTTGACTATGATATGAGAATATAGTAAAAAAAAAAAAAAAAAAACAAAACAAAACAGATATTTTGCTTTTCTCAGACATACAGAATATATAATACTGCTTTAAAAACACTGAGCACAAATAGTCATAAGACTCATCTTGTTGATTAAAAAAACTGAACTTTTAAAAAACTCTGGCATAGCTAGCTCTAGCATTTGTCTCTTATGAAATGGGATACACTGTACTGTGTTACTCAGAGCCAAGGAGTCACACTGAACTGTCAAATTACCAACTATCTACAAACAGAAAAAGAAATCAGCTTTTAGAAGGCAGACTTGTTTACCTACCTGATGAAAGAAGTACGTAACAGCAAGGTCATTGTCATTTAAGAGGATTTCTTCTTCTGTTGTAAAGAGCCACTTGCGAACGGTCAGGCAGGTGCCTGGTACAGCAGACGTATAATTCTGGACGTAGAGTTTATGAGGAAATTCGTTAGGTGCCAGCTTACGTACTGAAGAAGACAAAATAAAGAAAGCTGAAGTGGAGAGATATATAGGAGTTTCCCAAGTAGAAACTGTACAAGACAGACCAATATAGTAGTCATTAATTACAGCATCAGCTCAAATTCATCAAGAAACTCTAGCTCAAGAACACATAACTGCAGATCCAGCCAAATCTACCCTTTCTAACTAAGACTCTGGCCTGTAAGGCAAATGACTGAAATCTACTGCTTGAATGGCAGGTCTTTCAGCTAACATGACTGCAAAGAGTACCAACTCCAAACTCAGTTGAAATGCTTGATCTGCTAAGTTACAAACATCAGTGGACAGACATGCTAAGTCCACCAAATGTCTTCAGAGCAGCCTCTCCTCTTACCCAGCTATGGGACATCTGGAGTCTCTCCTATGGCCACTCTCAATGTACTGCATTTATTTGTGCAGATCTGAAAGGTACTTCTCACCCACTCCCCAAATCCTAAGGCATTTGCCACGGTCCAGCCTGGCTTCACTGGGCTGGGATTACAGGCATGTGACACCACACCCAGTTTACTATTTCTAATCCCTACACTGGCTCCTGGGCCTTTCCTGAGGCTTAATTGGCTTTCTAACACTACAAAAGACAGACTCAGTATTTCCCCTTTATAGAGAGCGAGGCTAAAGCTGAGAAAGGATAAGATTAAAACCCAAGCATCCTGGCATCCTACCAATTCTGTGTAACACAATTTCTATCTGTGTACCAGGCCACTGAGAATTGGGAAGAAAAATACTAGAAAGATGGTTGCTCCCGAGGAATTCAAGTTGCTGTAGACTGAAAAAAGACAACGATGGATGGACAGTGATCAGAAACTCTTTACAAGATCTTCCCAGTCTGCTTGCCGAAGGCCATAGTAGTAAGTGGGCTCTGTTCTCATCCTTAAGCTCTTCTTTGGCAAAGCAGTTTCTGTCCAAGAGTATTAGACTAAAACACCCCAAACAAAATAGAGTAACAGACATTAGCACTTACCAAAGGAATGATTGATCACTTCAAATAAGGCAAAATAATTCACTGTTGTACTGTCCATGCCAACCTTTGCTGCGATAGCCTGAAGTTTAAACATGACAGAATTGTTTCAGGAAAAGTAAGTTCAGACAGTGCCATGGGGACAGGTAGATGTATGAGAAGGGGAAAAGGGAGACACTCTGCATCCTGGCTTCATAAAAGCCACCATGACCCACAACTATCCTTAAGGTACACATGTGCATACATATGAATGAATCCAAATACTGCTGCCCTCTGTGAGCAATTCTCTTCTAATACAAGCTGACAATAGTTTCCTCCTTGGTATCAAAGTTCCTTTTTAAAATATGGATTAATTCCACAAAGATATTTTTTAATTTATTTTACTAATGTGTGTGTGTGTGTGTGTGTGTGTGTCTGTGTCTGTGTGAATGAATGCCATGTATATTTGGATGTCCACAGAAACTAGAAAAAGACAATGGATCGCTTAGAATTGAGTTATCTCTCCAGCCCCCACAAAGGTGTTTTTATATCATTTAAAGAAATACACTTGATAGGACAGATCGTAAAAATAAAACAATTTTTAAAAAAATACTTAAAATATTCACTTTGTTTGTGTGTGTGTGTGTGTATATGTATGTCTCTGTGTATGTGTGTGGGGTGAGCTCATGTGGAGGTCAGAGAACAATGTGCAAGAATCAGTGCTGCTCTAAGAGATTACTCAGGCTGTCAGGCTTAGAGGAAAAAGCCTTTACCCGCTGAGGCATCTCACCACACTTAAGAACAGATCCTCTGACACCTAGTTTTACATATTCAGCTTACATTTACTATTGGCTGTTAACACACAAAAATCTCAGCCTTTGATTATTTAAGTATTTTTATTTTATTTTATGTGTATGAGTGTTTGGCCTGCACGTGTATCTCTGTGTGACTGGTGCTCATGGAAGCCAGAAGATGTAGATCCCCAAAGAATGCAGTTATAGGCAGTTATCAGCAGCCATGTGGGTGATGGGAATCAAACCTGGGTCCTCTGGAAAAGCAGCCAGGGCTGCTAAGCCATCTCTCCAGACCTCTCAACCTTTGATTCTTATTTTCTTATTTTAGAGACAGGCTCTCACTCTGTTGGTTATATCAGCATTGAACTCCTAGACTAGAGTGGTCCTCTTACAAGCTCAGCCTCCTAAGTACCTGGAACTATATATATATATATGTGTGTGTGTGTGTGTGTGTGTGTGTGTGTGTGTGTGTGTGTGTGTGCATTTCTGTGCTTAATTCTTAGGCTTAAAACATTGTTAATTCTATTCAGAATTCACAAATTATATTTATTTATTTATTTATTTATTTATTTATTTATTTATTTATTTATTAAAGTCACCAGTATCTTCACGGGAGTAACCAAACATTGACAAACAGCATACTAAACAAGACCCAATCCTCTCTGGAAACTAAGGCCCTAACATGACAAATGAGAAAGAAATGGAAAGATTTCATGTGCAAATAAATCAAAATGAAATTACATACAAAACAAAAAAGAAGTACACAGCAGAAAACAAAATCAGTTTTTTAAGAGCACTCCCAATATAAGAAAGGTATTTGCTAAACAATTCATTAAACAGCTAAAAACTGTTAGAAGACTAAACCAAATACGATTATATCCCTTCTTCCTGTATCTGATCACATACCTAGCCTAGGTTCATCTGATATTGTGTAGGAACTGGAAATTACAAGTATTCTAAATCACTTTTCTATACTGCACTGGATCAAAACTAGAATACTCTCGGGTTTACAAAATGGCTTCTAGCTACAAGATTCAGTAATATGATGGGGGAAGGGAGAGTCCAGGCTGGAGAGGTGGTCCAGCAGGATACGATCACTTGCTGCACTTACAGAGGACATAAGTTTAGTTCCCAGCACCCACACTGGAACTCCAGTTCCAGGATACCCAATGCCCTCTTCTGGCCTTTCCAGATAACTGCAAACAATGTTTACATACATATTCACCGATTATACAAACATATAAAAAATTAAACAAAAAATACCCTAGGTTTTTCTAAAGAAACACTGAAAAAAGTAGAGAACAAAACATCTGAAAAGTTGCCAGGTGGTGGTGGTGGTGGTGGTGGTGGTGGCGGCGGCAGCGGCGGCAGAGCACACCTTTAATCCCAGCACAGGGGAGGCAGAGGCAGGTGATCTCTGTGAGTTTAAGGCCAGCCTGGTCTACAGAGGGAGTTCCAGGACAGCCAGAGTTTTACACAGAGAAATCCTGTTTTGAACCCCACCCCCAAAAAGTAAAAACAAACCTTTTGCAATTACTCCAATATACTCCATTCCTATAAAATTCAAAGATGGCTGGAATCCTACAAATAATCAACTGCCATGGTAATTGCAGATGATTAATGAAGGATAGATTTTCTTGTTTGCTATAAAGGAGTGCTTTGTATAAGCGCTGATAACCAGAAATCTGTCTATCGCCCTGAAAATCTTGATCCAGTTCAGATTAAAGGCAAATAAATGGGCCTGCAAATAGTGATTATACCCAACACCCAGATTGTGATTTTAAATGTTATTTCTCACCAAGAACCAAGGCTAATAGAGGAAGGGGTTTATTCTAGATCTAGGCCAAGAAATGTCTAAAGAAGAGATCAAGATATCTTGTTTTAATAAAATACCCCATAAGCTAATAGATAGTACTAAAAGTACACAGGAACAGACAGACATAAAGGAACTTCCTTTGGCCAAAGATGCAACCATTTGAGCATCAAAGAGATAATAACAGGCTGTTTATTAAATCACATTTAATTAGAAATTTACCTGTAACTAAAAATAAACTATTAATAATTATTACACTGGACAACACTGGAATCAACTAAAGCATCCATTCTTTACTCTGAAAATTGCCAATAAAGGAAAGAATTAATTTTTTAACCTTTCTCTCCCACAAACTGTTTTTCAGGCTAAATCAATAGCCTTCACTGACAAGTAAAAGTTACTTACAGAAGAATTCTAGCTATGTGAAAAAAATGAGAGGACTAGAAACCAGCACACTGCAACCTTTCTGAAATTACTGATTAAGGTAACAATTAGCAATGGACAGACTCATCTGGTAAAAGATCAGGAGAAACTCTGCAGTGAAAACATTAGGTAAACGCCACCAAACTACTCATCAATCACGTTACCACTAAAATGGACAAGCAGAGACTGAGTAGTGCCTACTGAGAAGCAACACTTTATATTATACAGCTTAATTATAAAGTATTTGTATTTTGTATTAAAAAATAAAACTTAAATGTAATCAAGATTCTAGAGTAAATTTCTATTTCTAGAAAATACAGGGAACTAGAAGGACATGACAAATAGGAAGATAAATTCAGTATGATCCAACTTCTGCCCACACACAAAAGCAAGGAAGGGAAACTACTTTATTTATAGTAAGTAAAAATTAAGACCAAATATGACATAATGACCTGTTTCCATCAGATTTTTAACAAGCCAACTATAAAAATTCATTTTGATAACTGAAAAATTCTAACTATGGAGTTAATTAACAATAAAATGGTGTTGTTTTAAGATTTGATAATGGTATTGGTTATATATAAAGAATGTGCATGTTTTAGATGTTTGCTGAACTATACACACAGGTCTACCATAGATTTTGCCCAAAAACAAAATTAAAAAAACAAAAAAACAAACAAACACAAAATACCCTTAGAAGAAAAGGAAAAAAGGGTACATGGTGTAAATGTGGCAAGATCTTGACAATCATTACTAAATATGACGAATGAAGGAACTGGGGAATGCAGTTCGTGATAGAATACTTCCCCGAGAAGTATGCCCAAGGCCCGGGGTTCTATATCTCACACCATTAAAAAGAAAGCATATAGAGAAATTTATGATTCTATTCTGATTCTACATATGTTAAAGTTTTTTGCAGGGCTGGAAAAATGGCTGTGGAGACAGCGTTTCTTAGTGCAGCTCTGGCTGTCCTGGAACTCACTCTGTAGACCAAGTTGGTCTCAAACTCAAGAGATCAATCTGCATCTGTCTCCCAAGTGCTGGAATTAAAGGCAAGTACCACCACTGCCTGACTACATATACCATTTTTAAAAAAGGGTTTTTTACAACAACAAAAAAGGGAGTTAATGATAACCACTGCACTCTGGGGTATTTGCTGTACCTTTCTTTTCTTTACAAGGTTTTGCTATGGTCCTGGCTACCCTATACTTGCATCATTCTCACCTTAGCCTCCCAAGTACACAAGCACACTCCAATACTCCCAGCTCTCACATACCTTTCTTTCAAGAAGGACAAAGTTACTTCACATTAGTTCTATGAATTAGTAAGTGTATTCTGCACATTTTGTATATATTAACTCGTTTAATTTTTTACTTGGCTTCACATCATCCAATGTCAAGTCGACTTGCTCAAGTGTAACTTACCTGGTATACTTGGTCTGTAGTACTGTTCTTTTTAACTCTGACGGTAACTGTTGTTCCATCCGGTAATGCTACTCTCAGCTCTACATCAGACACACCATTGTAATTCTAAAGGAAAAGAAAGAATTTGCAACCCAGTAAATTTTCACTCTCCTTGCTACATGCTAGGAAAACAATATCTAACATAAGAAACAGGAAGTAAATTCAATTAAAATGAGGAGAAATGAAGTCTTAAAAGTTAATATATTTACAGCTCATAAAGCTGACTTTAGGGTATAGAAGTTAAAATCATGTTCCCATTTCAAGATAGAATACTGTTGAAAAGTCTAGGTGAAACCCAGATGAGATTTTGGTTCCTTTTGTCACCCATTCAGAACTCACAATGGAGAGAAAAAACCAACAGACAGGAGCAGTCTCAACACTGGCTGAATAATTAGGCAGCTAGATCTGCTTAAGAGATATGCTGATGTCCTTTCTGAACCTTGATATACATCTTCAAAAGGAAAAATGGATGAGACTTAGGGATGTAAAGTAGTTTCATGCCCAATTTTCTAAGCAAAGACTACACAATTCTTACTCTACTTAATTAAAAACAAACACTTAGAGTTGGGGGATATAGCTCAGTGTAAGAATGCTTGCTTACAATGCTTAGGGATCTAGCACACACACACAAAAAAAAAAAAAGAAAGAAAAAGAAAGAAACAATAACAGCAACAACAACAAAACACCAATCCTCATGACTTTTGATAATAACATATTTTTCTTTTTTTTAACTTTTTAGACTTATTTTATGTGTATGGTGTCCCTACATATATGTACGTGCACCATGTGCATATCCAATGCTCACAGAGGTCGGGAACATCTTTGGATCCCCTGGAGCTAGAGGACAGATTAGCTGGGAGCCACAATTCCGTTGCTGGGAACTGAACCCAGGTCTTCTGCAAGAACAACAAAGGCTCCTAACTGCTAAACCATTTCTCTAGCCTCAACATATTTTTCTAATACAGTTTGTCTTTTGTCTTTTTGGGTTTTTTTTTGTGGGGGAAAAGGGGAGGTAGTTTTGCCTTGTAGCCCAGGTTCACCATGAACTCAAGGTGCCTTGGTCTCTAGAATGCTGAGATTATAGGCATGAACCACCATGCCAAGCTTCTAACAGATTTTTGACCTTGTCATTTTTTTCCTCTTCTATATATTTTTATTTTATGTGCATTGATGTTTTGCCAAGGGTGTCCAATGCCCTGGGACTAGAGTTACACACAGTTGTGAGCTGCCATGTAGGTGCTGGGAATTGAACCCAGGTCCTCAGGAAGAGCAGTCAGTGCTCTCAACAACTGAGCCATCTCTCCAGCCTGACCTTATAATTTTTACTACTGAGAAATAACCATCTAGGAATAAGTTCATTTTCACTGACCATTAAAAATTACTACTCTTTGTCTAAAAGTACCCTAAACATTACAATAGTTTCCCTCTGACCCACAGGGGTTATGTTCCAAGATCCACAATGCATGCCAGGAACAGTGGTTGGTACTGAAACCCACAATGGATGCTGTTCCCATCTGCACTAAGCAATTATCATGCACCATGGCTGTAACTTTTATAGTTAAAGGTGCTCCTGCAAAACCAGCATAACTTTACTTTCTCTTGTCCATAATTTCATAGATAGAATGGGCATTCCTACTATAGACCTTGGCAATCTTACCAGGATTCTTTTTCTTACTGTTGTTAAGGAAGTACTCTATGGCTTCCCTTGGGTCTATGTGATTGCTAATACTACTACTCTCCCACACTGAAGGCATCATTAAGGTTTATTTGAATACATCAAGCACTGTGTGTGATACTAGAACAGGCAATCTGATAACCGACCAAACTACTAGGTGACTACCATGCAGGTGGCATATGTAGAGTAGACACTGGACAGAAGACCATTTAGGGCCCAAACGGGACAGCACAGAATGCCATAAAGCTTTAGCATGGTATTCAGAATGGAAGCTTACAAAGCGATTATTTCAGAAATATTGTATTTTATAGTTTTAGATCATAGCTGACCACAGATAACAAAATAAAACTATGGACAAGAGAGGGCATTATTCTATTTTATATCCTTATCTACAAGAAGCCTCTAATCTAGTCAGGAAAACAAGATATATACATTTTAAATAACTGACGGACAACACATTAGTATTACATATTCATCCTTCTTTCCAATTAATACTTATTAAGCACCTCCAACATGCGTGACACTGTGGTAAGGCACTGGGAATATAAAGATAATCAAGATTTAGCTCTTACCTACTGGTAGCTCACACACTCTTGTAAGCTAAAAATATAAAGTGACAAACTGATTATATGTATAAAAATTAGAAAATGAGATGGCAATAACATGAGTGGTACTAACTGCAGAAGTCCTTTGTAGGATGAAAAATTGATGACTTGAGTCATCAGAGAAGAAAGACTTCAAAGAGAAGGTGGACTGGAAAACGGCAGACTAGAAACTGCCTCTGCATAGCACAGTGAATGAGTTCACTGTGTCAAAGTAACAAAGAACAGATTCCATTCCAAAGGCAGGAAGAACAGAGCAGGGCATAGCACAAGAGGAGTTGATAAAGACAGCTGAAAAGTGCAGAGAGCCAGAAGGGTGCTCAGAGAGAAGTGACCTTTGATCTGTTCTAAAGGATGAGCGGTACAAAACAATGGGCATGGAGGTAATTACGTGAGGGGGAGATTCCCTGGAAGAGCAGAAATTCCAGGGAATGACATGGATTAAGGAAATAAAAAGTATTCCAGAGCCAATGAGAGGGTCAGTAGGTTTGCTCTGTTGATAAAGGCACTTGCCACTAAACCTGATGACCTTGATGAGTTTGGTCCCCAAAACCTACATGATGGAAAGAACCACTGTTCCCCAAGCTGTCTACCATGTGGTGGTATGCTGCACTGCTTGTACAAGCATAGACACACAATAAATAAATAGATGTTAAAAACATACTTTGTAGGTTTGAAGACGTGTCACATTGGCAGAGCATTTGCTTGGCATGCAAGGTTTGAGTCGTAGCACCATAAAGGAGAAATCAAAGTACTAAAGTACCTGGAATAACGATATATCAGACAATTGGTAGGGATTGATATTAGAGAGAGAGAGGCCAGATCAGGCTGTGCCATGTGAGTACCATGTAGGAGTTCAAACTGAATCCTGAAAACTGTGGGCAAGTTTCAAATTTGTAAGTAGGGAAATGGCAGTAAAACAGAACAGTTCTCTAAGAACCTGAGCGATGAACGGAGAAAAATGGCTACTAGAGAGAATGAAACTTTGTTTTTTCTTTAACATGAAAGATGAGTCATGCATTTATTCAGAGACAGAGAAGTAAGGCGGGGAAGGGAGGGGAGGGGAGGGGAGGGGAGGGGAGGGGGAAATTTTAGCATTTTCTCACAGCAGCAGAATTATGGCAGTGAACTTCCAATTAGTCCTGCCACACATACCATTAAGAAGGTTCCCCAACATAAAGGCGACCCTAAACCAGTGCCTCAGGAGCTTTGAGATCAGCAGGCTACTAGGTCACTTCTACATAATTTTACAGCATTCTGAAGGAAGTAAGTTATCACATTTGTTGACGAATCAGGGTCCACCAGACAATGCAGAAATGATCAAAACATTACCTCAGGAATACAGAGAAAAACTTGTACCTCATGAAGAAACACAGTTTACCAACATGAAGGTCCAGAATAACCACTGTGGTTGTCATTTGTCATCAGATGAAAAAAATCACCTTTAAAATAACTTCAAAAATAGCAAGTGAAAAGGGAGATAGACAGGTAGACATGCGGAGGAACAGGACAGTGAAAAGGAGCGAGTATCTTCCAGCTCCAGCTGGGAGAGAAACAGAAGACTCACAAGAAAATGGGTGGAGCAGGAGATCACGTTCAAAACCAGCCAGACTCATGTCACAAGACAGACAAGCACTGCATGCTTTCTCTCAGAGTTTAATACATGTACAGGACAGAGTGGAAGGGGACCGTACAGAGGAGTCGAACAGGAAAGGGGGTCGGGGGACAAAAGAGAAGGATGCAGCAGGAAAGAGACTGTAGCTCATTTTTCTCTCCAATGCAGACCCCAAACTCAAATGCATAAATACAAATGGAAAACAAAAGCAGGAGGGACTATTGGAGACGAGGAGGAGACAGAGGGAAGGGACAGGGAGCCTAATGAGGGGGGATACAGACAAAACACAATGGGTGTGCACGTGCATCTGCACATATACATGTGTGTAATTGAAAATACCATGATGAATTTATTATTTTATAGCATAACTAAAAAGAAACAATTAAGAGAAAAAGAACCCGGCTCTAGGTCTGAAAGGGCAGATATATATGAAAAGGCAATGGAAGAAATATAGTTGTTTGGAGAGTCGATTGCAACTTAACCCACAAACATTATCTACATTTTTGCCCATGAGAAGCTAAGCAGGAAATTATCAGTGCAGGAGGTGTTCACTTACCTCATCAGATTCTGACAGGAACTCCTGCATGATGTCACTCTCACCAATGACTCGGATGGAACACACTGTAGAAAATAAAGACAGAATCTAGCATCAGGCCCTAAATCAAGAATATACTAAGGTTTACATTTAAATTGTCAGAGCCAAGCATGGTCATACATATCTGCAATTCTAGTACTAGAGAGTCTGAAGCAAAAGGTTTGCTGCTAGTTCAAAGTCAACCTGAGCTATACGGCAAGACCGGGTATCAAAAAGTAAACAGAAAATGTTTAAATCATAGGTAACAGGCAACTATAACCCAATATATGTATCCTTAGCATATGCAATCTTAAGGCATGACAAACAATTCACCTAAATGATATAGACCAGTACAATAAAAGGAAATGCAAAGATGTCGTTTGTTAAAAATGTTAAAAACAAAAAAAGCATAGCATATTTAAATTTTCATCCTATGGGATCAATTATTATGTCAAAACATAGGAGAAAAGAGGCCATGGGAGGAGGAGAAAGGTCAGGTAAGAATAAACCAAGTGTCAAATTGAAACACAAAGGGAAAACATGTATTTGTTCTAGGACAGCAAGTCAGAGAACATCATCTAACATCACTGTGGGAAAGGGGCAGGTAACCAAAGACTCGAGCTCAACAGAGCATCTAACTCCACCTACAAAGTGATTTAAGAGAGACAGACAGAAAGACAGAGAGGTACACAGAGCAAGACACAGGAAGAGAAAGGAAGAAGAAAGGAAGAGAAGGAGGGAAGCAGGTAACCAAGTAACTAGTTGTCTAAGATATGTAGCCCCACCCCAGGATGATATAGAACACTGACGATTTTATTGCATTTTTTTAAAGTACCCTATCTAATTGTCCCCACAGCGTGTTCAGAGGCCAGTCTCCTTTAGGAAAAACAGATAGGAAAGTCCCACCACTTTCAGTGTGGGAAACAGTTCTTCAAGAATAAGGTTCACTGCCAAAGTTAGTTTTGTTGGGATGTTTTGTTTTGTTTTAATTTTAGATTGAATTAGGTCAATTAGTCTTTACACTATTATTCTTTTAAATTAATATTCTAAAAAACCTATTGCACAGTGTGGTGATTTGAATGAGAATGGCCCCCATAGGCTCATTTGTTTGAATGTTTCATTCCCAGTTGCTAGAACTATTTGGTGGGGACTGGGAAGTGTGGCCTTGTTGGAGGAAGTGTGACACTGGGCTCTGAGGTTTCTAAAGCTTATGCCTCTCCTGTAGATGAAATGTAAGCTCTCAACTCCGGCTCCAGCTCCAGCGCCATGCCTGGCTGCCTGCTTGCCTGCTGCCATGCGCCCGCCATGATGATGGCCGTGCCTTACCTCTGACACTGTAAGAAAGCCCCCAATTCAATGCTTTCTTCTATAAGCTGCCTTGGTCATGGTGTCTCTTCACAGCAATAAAGCAGTAACTAAGGCACACAACTAGCAAGCTATACAGCTATGATATTACAGCCAGGCGAGTGAGTCTCTTCTCACAACCACTAGATTATCTTATTCAGATCTGTGTCATTTCTAGAGAAACAAATATTTCCGTATCCACATCCACAGAAACTCAAGTTATCATTTGGAAGTTTCATTAATTCTACCTATAGGCTGCTGAGAACAAGGAGATTTGAGATGGCCACTGCTGAGCAAACCTATACAGGAACAGCTGTAAAAGGAATTTTTATAGAGGACACTGCCATGATCCAAGAATCATCAATGCACCATAATATGTATTTCTAGGTAAATATAACCCTATAAATCAAAGTCCACCAAGGACCACCAAAAACTATTCATTTTTCTGCTATGAGGTCCTCTGCAAATTAGCAAAGCAGGGTACTATCACTGTAGTGAACATGTCAGCCTTGCCTTCAGGGCCCAGATCCTTTACTACTACTTCTCTGAAACATGGCTTCCTTACACTACTGACTTTTAGGAAACACAGCTATGCAACTTAGGAATCAGAAGCTATGCCCACTCAGTATAACAACGTTTAATAGACTAGCTTACCTTTTAAACTTTTTTTTTTTTTTTTTGGTTTTTCGAGACAGGGTTTCACTGTGTAGCCCTGGCTGTCCTGGAACTCGCTCTGTAGCCCAGGCTGGCCTCAGACTCACAGAGATCCACCTCCCTCTCCCTCCCAAGTGCTTTCCCCTTTTAAACATTTTTAAAACTCACATTTATTTATTTGTCCATTTGGGTGAGGCACACACCTACCACTGCAAATGAGTGGTGGTCCAAGCACAACCTGTGTGAGCTGGTTCTCTCCATCTACCATGTGGGTCTTGGGGACTAAACTCAGGTCATTAGATGTGGTGGCAAGTGCCTTTACCTACTAAGAAATCAAGTCTGGCTTACCCTTTTCTAGATATTCTTCCAGTCCCCGACGCCGGGCATCTAGCTGTTGTTCTGATAATGAGAATGGCCACTTTCCTGGAAGTCGAGGAAATGTAAAGTTGGCAAACTCTCTTTTTAGGTTTTGGTGCAGGATGGCAAATTCCCGGTACCGCTTAGAACACAGCTGCCGCCCTGCCATGTAAACGTTGTACACCTGGTGAGACGGAAGAATGGGGAAATCACAGTCATCTAAAGTCGGTAGGTACTGCTATGGTGTCTTTCTATGCACTGCACAAAGACTGTTCACAGCCATTTTAAAAGACAACTTAATAAACATGGCAAAAGTTCCACACACAAGAGGCTACTCCTTTTGAGAGAGGTATGATCTTATTGATAACATCTAAGAAACTTCAAAGGCAAATGTCAGTTTTTCAGAGTGGATTTATTTTCAGAAAGCCAGAAGTCTCTCAAAACCACTACAAATAAACACAATGAATGAACAAACAAGCTAAGCAGGAAGGAAATAAAAACCTAATATTTATTATAAAACAGTATGACTGACATGTGTAGCTCAGACTAGCTAGCACTACAATCAATTTCAAAGGTAGTCAGAGAAGCCGGGCAGTGGTGGCACACGCCTTTAATCCCAGCACTCGGGAGGCAGAAGGAGGTGGATCTCTGTGAGTTCGAGGCCAGCCTGGTCTACAGAGTGAATTCTAGGACAGCCAGGACTGTTTCACAGAGAAATCCTGTCTTGGGGGGAAAAAAAAAAGGTAGTCAGAGGACAACTTGTGGGAGTCAGTTCTCTCCACCATGTGGGTCTCAGGCAAAGTCAGGTTTTCAGGCTAGGTGGCCTTTACCTGCTTAGTCATCTCCTCAACCCTACGGTTGTTCACATTTTATTTCTTCTCTTACTGGTGGTATTGGGTTGTTTCTGAGTTTAGCTAGCAATGTGAACAATACTGCTATAAATGTTTGTATACATGTCTCCTGTTGTACACACCGATATGGGAACTGACTGAGGCTTCAAAGGTATGTGCATTTAACCTCAGGAGGCAGTGTCCAACTAAGCTGTCGAATTTTTAACAACTTACACTCCTTTCCTTAGCATCTAAGGAAAAAAATCCTTTTAGGGGCTGGGAAGGAAGTATAACTGGCAGAGTGCTTGCCTAACATGCAGGAACACTGAGTCCCTAGCATGAGGAACTGCACACCAGAGAAACTAGGCGTTGTGGGACACAATATAATCCCAGCACTCAGGAGATACAGACAGAAAGAAGTTCAGGGTCACCCTCAGCTATATAGCAAATTCAAGGCCAGCCTGAGATATGTGAAAAGAAATATATTTCTGTTGATAGAATGAAAAAGAAAAAACTCAGAATGATCCTAATTTATTTTTTCCAAGTTACTAGCCAGGACAATTGTTCCTTTGTCAACATGACACACAAATATATCACTTACTAAGGCCTTTCTTGATCATTCCCAAGATCTCATATTAATATCAGCATCACAATCTAAAACATTCCAACTTTTAAAAGTCCACAGTTGGCTGGGTACACCTTTAATCTCAGCACTCAGAAGCCAGAGGCAGACAAGTTTACAGAGTGAGTTCCAGGACAGCCAAAGCTGCACAGAGAAACCCTGTCTCAGGAATAAAAAATTAAAAAAGTCCTGCAGTCTTTTTTTTTTTTTTTTTTTTTTTTTTTTTTTTTGGAGCTGAGGCTTGAACCCAGGGCCTTGTGCTTGCTAGGCAAGCACTCTACCACTGAGCTAAATCCCCAACCCCAGTCCTGCAGTCTTTAAGAGTTCAGTCTCTTTAAAACATCCAAAGTGTCTTTCAACATTCAAAACTTCTCTGTGATGAACATTTCTTCCTGTATCTTTTCTCGTAAAATACTAATTCTTGTGGTTCACCTACTGTCACCTTAAATCTGTGTGCATTTTTCATGGATCTGTAGTCTTTCGTTTTGTTTTGAGATGTCTGTTTGCTTCACTATGTTGTCCAGTTGGTCCTAAACTCCTGAGCTCAAGTGATTCTCCTTCTAGGGCAAAGGAACAAGTCACCACTCCAAGCTCTGTATGATTTTTCCACTGGGATTTTGTTTGGTGGTCTCAATGTGTAGCACAGGCTGGCCTCAAACTTGAGATTCTCTTGCCTCTGCCTCCCAAACCCAATGTGATTACAGGTGTGTACCACCATGCCCAGCTTTTTGTTGTTGTTGTTCTTGACAATCTTTTTCACTTGTGCACAGTGTGAATATCCTCTCCCATTTTTCACTGTTATTTTTACTTTATTTAAGGGTCTTTTGAATAATAAAAGCTCTTAATTTTATTCATTTATTTATTTGATTTTGTTTTGTTTTGTTTTGTTTCGTTTCGAGTGTCTTTGTTTTGTGATGGTCTCATATAGCCAAGGTTGGCCTGGAACTCACTATGTAGCTAAAGCTGGCCCTCAACTTCCGATCCTACTCTTTCTCTCTCGGGCTGGGCCACCATACCTAGCTCAGATTACAACCCTTTATTCCTTGCTAACAATTCTGCCAAGAACAGCAAAAGGCTCTGAATTTTAGAAGTGTAGTTTATCACTCTTCTTCATAGAGAACACTTTTGTGTCTAAACAAACTTTTTTCTACCCACAGATTCGAAACTTAAGTAGAGTGTAGTAATGCATGCACTCAAGAAATAGAAGCATGGGGATCACTGCAAATTCAATTAAGGCCAGTCTGGTCTACACAGCAAGTTCAAGGCCAGCCAGGATTCTATAGTGAGACTCTGTCTCTATAAAGTGGGGAAAAAGATCTAAAATCTATTTGCCAATATTTACTATTAGAACTTGTGATTTTTCTCTAATATGGAGTTCTACTGGCAATTTTCTCATTTTCTTCCTTTTTATTTTTGATATTTCTTTTGAAGTCAAGAATATTTAAATTAATTTTTAATTGTTTCCCCTAAATACAAATATAGGCCACCCAAGCTGCATGTCCTCAAGTGGTCTGTATCAACCACTTACTATAAATAATAGAAAACTGGACACAAAACAGGAAACAACTCTTTTCCAGTCACGGGACAGCAGGCAGCTAGGACCTGTGATCCCTAAGAAGAGGGAAAAAGTAAGATGAGCACCATAGCTCCTTGGCTCTCTGCCTGGGTAACTTCTAAAGCAAGGCTCAAGGAGGCTACAAGAACCAAGTGTACCGAGTGCACAGAGGCTGAAGCAGCTGGATCTGTGGGGCTGAGCGTACACAAGGTTACTAAAAACAGGCAGGCTCCAGAAACCCCCACCAGGTCACCTTGACTTCTGACTGAACAGTAATCCAAGGAAAGAACTCTCTCCTAGGGGAACTGTAAATGAACAACTCTCAGAGTTCACACTGGGTTTAGAACAATTCAACTTTCCTCCAACCAGAAAAACGAAACAGAATTCCCTGAATTTCTTGGAGTTTAAAAAACAGCTCAAAAGGCCTGCTCTAGGAAGGAGACTAGATTAGTTCTAGACTATGAGCTATTCTAGCTATATATATATCATTCATACAGCTTGTCCAGCATACTCAACATTAACTTTATGAATTACTATGTTTTTTAAAAGCTATACAATGCCAGGTATGTTGGTGCATGATTTTAATCTCAGCATTTTGGAAGCAGAGGCAGGCAGGTCTCTGTGAGTTTGAGAGCAGCCTGGCTTACATAGTGAGTTCCAGAACAGCCAGAGCTTTATAATGACACCCTGTCTAATACCCCCCACCACCATCATCTCCTACAGGCCAGTAGACTAAAATTTCTACTTTTAAAAAGAATTTAGCCTAGCATTGGTGGTACATGCCTTTAATCCTAGTACTTGGAAGGCAGGTGGATCTCCGAGTTCAAGGCCAGCCTGGTCTATAGAGTGAGCTCCAGGACAGCCAGTACTACACAACACAGTGAAACCCTGTCTCAGGGGTGCAGTAGAGTGAGAATCTAACAAAATCTAGTGTCTAATAGATTAAGTTCAGTATCTAATACCCAACAAAAAAATGTAACAGACATATAAAGAAGCATGAAAATTTTACAGACAGCTGGAAGAAAGACCAAACAGTAGGAAGAGCCTCAGGGGAGAGAGAGACAAGAATTTAGTGGGGGAACTGTGGTACACCTGGCTTTGGCTTCCCTTTGGGACTCAGGAAGCTCTATGAAAACTTTCACCACCCGAGGTAGAAGAGCACTGAGGTCTGAGAGACCAAAGTAAAGGCTGAAAATGAGCATAGAAAAGAAACCAGCTGGCAAAGGGTTACTGGAAACACTGCAGTGTCTGAAGGTGGAGTTTAAGAGATCAATCAGACATGTGATGCATTAAGTCTCCAGAGAGCCAGACAGTGTGGCATAAAAATTATCCTTTGTGTAGCAACCCCAGTAAGGTATTAAACTCTCTGCTCCAGCCTGCTTCCCCTTCTTCCAAAGTGTGCCATCTCTAAATAAACTGTCTCTGCCTCTACTAGTATCCACATCTCTGTCCAATTCCTCATCCCACCAAACAAGAGCATGGAACCTCTCTAGAGATGCCTACCAAATCCAGACATATCACACTGGCACAATACATCCCACTGACTTGCAAGCCTCTTCCATGGGCCTCTACTGTGCTCACAATAAAAACCTGGTACACTGCAGGAAACTAAAGACAGTTTCACCTGGTGGCCCAAGCATACAGGAGGTGATTTAGCAATGGTTGGATCAGACACAATGTCCACCCACTACCCAGCTCTTTGTCTTCTACTAAAAAAAGATCACAGTAAACCCTGTGATGCAGAGGACACGGGCAAAGACTTTGAAAGAGTAAAAGCAAGTCACTCGATATTCCTAGGAGTGAAGGAACACCAGCTCACATTCCTACCATGACATTAATATAAGAGATCTGATTTAGGAGAAACACAGCAGAGTTGGTTTGACTTCAATAAGAAAAGGCAGAAGAAAAAAAAGAGACAAAGACTAACCTAAAACAAAAGCTAGACCAAACAATAGCTACCTACCTCTATCATGCATCTAGCCCACATAAAAGACAAGAATAGTCTACCCTAGTCTAACATAACAGAGACCAGGTGAACAGGGTCTGATGAGACCATGGTTCAGTGGGTAAAAGCACTTGCAAAAAGCCTACAGCCTGAGTTATTGCCTCAACATCCACATGGTGGAAACTCTGAGATATCCTCTGACCTCTACACACACCCACAGTAAATAAGTAAGCAAATAAATAAATAAACAGTTACAGCAAAAGGGGGGAGGGTCTTGTCTGTTGTACAGATACTCAGGGGTAACTGAAAGCTCAGGAGATGGAAGAACACTGAGAACTCCTGAGCTCCTGCCCAGCTGACAAAACAGGGCACAGCAGCTACTCAAGAGAAGCTACAGCCACAGTCAATGAGGTAAGGATAGTTCCAACCAGACCCAAACCCGCTTTACTACTTACTCAGCTCCTTAGCAGAAAGACCCAGCCACTTCTAGGTTCAAATACTGATTTCAGTACTTACAGTTTCCGACACACGACGCTTTGAAGTCAGTACTCAAAAACAGCAAAGCTGAGCCCCCTTCCCCTTCCCAATACTTATGAGAGATAATACATCTACATGAGGACACAGATCCTGTAGTGGTTGGAATAAGAATGTCTCCACGGGCTCAAATACTTAAATGCTTAGTCATCAGGGAGTGGCACTATTTGAGAAGGACTGGGAGGTGTGGCCTAATTGGAGGAAGTGTGTCACTGGGGGTGGGCTTTGAGATTTTTAAAAGCCCAAGCCAGGCCCAGTGGCTCTCTCTCTTCTTGTGGATCCAGATGCAGAACTCTCAAGTACTTCTCCAGCATCATGTCTGCCAGCATGCCAGCATGCTCCCCAACATGATGACAATGGACTATACCCCTGAAACTGTAAGCAAGCCCCAATTAATTTCTCTTGTAAGAGTTGCAGTGGCCATAGTGTCTCTTTACAGCAATAGGACAGTGACCAAGACAGATGCTGAAACTATCAAGGACATTAGAGTGAATGTGACTAATGTGCTGAAGGAGCTAATGTTAAAGGAAAAGGTGCAACACAGGTATGAACAGATGAGAGAAGTCAGCAAATATAAAAACCAGGTGCAAACATCAAATGGAAATGGCAGAAATAAAAAGCATAGTATGAGAGGTGGGTAATTCCTCTCACAGTCTTATAAGTCAATAATGAAGACAAAGAATCAGTGAACTGAAAGACAGATCACTTAAAACCATCTAGACAAAAACAAGAGAAAAATAAAATAAAACAGAGCACCCAAAAGCCCTAGCATAATATTAGTCTAACGAACATGTAACTGGAATCTCAGAAAGACAAGAGAGGGCTGGAGAAATAGCTCAGCCTGAAGAGCACTGGCTGACATTCCCGAGGACCCAGGCTCAGTTCCCAGCACCCACATGGTGACTCACAATCCTCTGTAACTCCAGTACCAAGGGATTTTACACCCTCTTGTGGCATCCAAGGGTACTAGGCACGAACATAGTGCACATACATACATGTAGGCAAAACACCCATATATATAAATCTTTTTTAAAATTTTTTTTAAAGAAAAATAAGAGAAAAAGGATGGAGAGCTGAAGAAATATAGATACACCATCTGAAATTTTTCTAAAACCCACTTAAGACTTAGAGAAATCAATGATAAAGAAAAAACTGTGAAGACAGCAAGAGGGGGTTAAAATATTACATAAAAAAGAGCAAAATGGGGCTGGAGAGATGGCTCAGAGGTTAAGAGCACTGACTGCTCTTCCAGAGGTCCTGAGTTCAATTCCCAGCACCCACATGGCAGTTCATAACTGTCTGTAACTCCAGTTCCAAGGGATCTGACATCCTCATACAGACATATATGCAGGCAAAACGCCAATGTACTTTAATAAATAAATAAATCTTTTTAAAAAATAAAAATAACTTTCAATCTGGGCAGTAGTGGTGCATGCCTTTAATCCCAGCACTTGAGAGGCAGAGGCAGGTGGATCTCTGAGTTCGAGGCTAGCCTGTTCTACAAAGCAAGTTCTGGGACAGTCAAGGCTACAGAGAAACCTGTCTCAAAAAAACAAAAACAAACAAACAAAAAATCTTTCAGCTGGAAGTGGTAGTTCATGCCTTTTATCCTAGCAGATCTCTATGAGTTTGAGGCCAACCACTGGCTTGGAACTTGCTATGTAGACCAGGCTGGCCCAGAACGCAGATTCACCTGTTTCTGCCTCCCAAGTACTGGGGTGCTAAAGGTGTGACATCAATCAAAACTTTTGTTGCTTTTTTTTTTTTCCTTTTTGAGACAGGGTCTCATACTATAACCCAGGCTGGCCTGGAACTCCCTATGTATTATTATGGGCTTGCAGAAACTGGCTCTCAATGCTTTTTCAGACAGAAACTGAGGCTATAGTTCAGTTCTAGTAGCTAGACAGTCTAGCCCAGTAAGTCTTTGGATCGTTCCTTAGCATCACATAAACTGAGAATAGTGCTACACTCCTATAATCCCAGCATGCAAGAGCTTAAGGCAGGAGGATCAGGAGTCCAAGGTCATCCTTGGAGGCCAGCCTGGGATATGTAAGACTGTTGTTTTTAAACTTCAGACCCACAAAAGTTGAAGAGGATACATTGTCTATAAGAGATTTGCATGTAAAAAATGTTAACTGAAGTTCTTTGGGCAGAGGGAATATGATACCAGATGAAAACTAGTTTTATACAAAGTAATGAACCACACCAGAAATGGTATGAAATGGTATGAGGTTAAACAGACCTTTTTTAAAAAAAAAAAAACTACTTTCAGTCCCTTTAAAAGTAATGGGAAGAGTCAGGCATAGTTCTGCAGGCCTTTAATCCCAGCACTCAAGAAGCAAAGGCAGGCGGATCTCTGTGAGTTCGAGGCCAACCTGCTTTACACAGTGAGTTCTAGGCCTGCCTCTAAAAAAAAAAAAAAAAAACAGCCAAAAAAAAAAAAAAAAAAAGTAATTGGGTTGGGGCCAGTGAGATGGCTCAGCAGATAAAAAGTGCCTGCTGAGCCAGCCTAATAACCTGAGTTTGATCCTCAAAGCCCATGGTAAAAGGTAAGAATCAGCTCCAAAAGTTGTCTTCTGACCTCTACAAGCACACAGCAGTGTGAACATGCCCCCCATGTACACACACACTAATAATAATTAATAAAATAATTTTTTAAAGTAATAGGAGTCTGGTTCAGTGGCATACACCTACTTAGAACCAAGGTAGACAGGGCTACATAGTTTCAAAAGAATAAAAAAAATAATTCAGTTTGGGCTAGAGGTAGCTCAGTGATATTCCTCACTTGCACAGGCTCTAAGTTTGACCCCAGACACCTCCCCTGAAAGTTATCATTTAAAGCAAAGTTAACAATATAAAAGAATTTATAACATAAAACATAAAGAACAAATAAGACCTAGAGAACAAATAAGTAAAATGGCAGAACCTAGTCATAGTAATAATTACACTAAGTTAATAATTTACATACTTCAAATAAAGACTAATATTGCCACAGTACATGAAAAATCAGTTATAAGCTATCTATAAGAAACACACTCTGGCCAGGCGGTGGTGGTGGCGCACACCTTTAATCCCAGCACTCGGGAGGCAGAGCCAGGCGGATCTTTGTGAGTTTGAGGCCAGCCTGGGCTACCAAGTGAGTTCCAGGAAAGGCACAAAGCTACACAGAGAAACCCTGTCTCGAAAAACCAAAAAAAAAAAAAGAAAAAGAAAAAGAAACACACTCTGGCTGGGCTGTGGTGGCACATGCCTTTAATCCCAGCACTTAGGAGACAGAGGCAAGAGGATCTCTCTGAGTTCTAGGCCAGACTGGTCTAAGAGAGAGTCCCAGGACAGGACAGCCAGTGCTACACAGAAAAACCGTGTCTTTAAAAAAAAAAAATTATAATGTTAAAGGAGTCAGTCCATCAATAATAGCTTTTTATACATAAAGAAAAACCTATAAAACTCCAGATTCGGGTATTACATACTCCTTACAAACTAATGTTCCAACTGAAGAAAATACACACACAAAAGAAACCTGAGGAATTTGAACGTGTTCTAGAAAGCTGGCAAATGGAGGAGAGCCAAAGCTCGAAGCAGAGATCTATCTGCACAGGACGTCCCACTTGCTTACCGTCAACCTGACACAGCCAGTCATTTCAATAAAGAGACTCTCAACTGAGAAAATGACTACACTAGAGTGGCCCATAGGCAAGCCTGTGGGAATATTTCTCTTTTTAAAATGATTTATTTCTTTTTATTTTATCTGCATTGGTGTTTCCCTTATATGAATGTCTGTGTAAAGGTGTCAGATACCCTGGAACTGGAGTTACAGATGGTTGTGAGCTTCCATGTAGATGCTAGAAATTGAACCCAGGTCCTAAGGAAGAGCAGCCAGTGCTCTTAACCACTGAGCCATCTCTCCAGCCCTGGGCAGGTAGCCCTGAGTTGTATAAGAAAGTAGGCTGAGTAAGCCATGTGGGGCAAGCCAGCAAGGAAGTTCCTCTATGGCCTCTGTTTCAGTCCCTGCCTCTAAGTTCCTGACCTGATTTCCCTGGGTGATAGACTACAAACTGTAAGATAAAATAAACCCTTTCCTAGCCAAGTTGCTTTTGGTTACAGTGTTTATCACAACAATAGAAACCCCAAGTAAGACAGAAATTGGTATCAGGCCATAGGG
>CABHPH010136024.1:32500-44754 GCA_902168325.1 Peromyscus nudipes | reverse complement strand
CGGTCCATATGACTGGTCTGCAGCCGCTCCGAGACCCTCAGTCCCCACTGTTGTCCTTGCCAGTCCAAGCCAATCCTCGCACATCATCCTTTCCTCTGAATCTCTAAGGTAGATCTGAGCAATGGTCTATTATAGGGCTTGATCCCAATGAGTATTCTTGGACCTTCTGCCTCAGCTGCACTTTCAGAACCTGTGCCTGTTCTGGATAGCTTGGCGCAAATGTCCCGCCTTCTCCAGGACACATTTGCTAACAAGTTGGAGTGATGTTTGGGCGGTCCTCTTGTCAGGACCTTGTTACTTTGTATTCTATTTGCCTCCTCCCTGCCCTGGTGTCGGTCAAAGCTGTATTTTCATACTTTTGGTGTCGGTTTCCTCCTAGGACCTAGCTAAGAGCAGAGGAGTGGGCATGTTCTAGAAACCAGACCTGTCTAGTGATTGAGGTCTCACAGAATAACAGGATCTGTGCTCAGAAAAGGAGAGTGCGTATTACCTCTCCACCACCTCCTGGGACATCAGTATACAACTGAAATGAGAGTTGCTAAGAATTTTAAATGAATTCTTCAATGTTTTTGGTAGTAACAAGAATTAGAAACATGTTTAAAACGAAGTGGTGTCGGGGCTGGGGATGTAGCTCAGTTGATAGAGTGCGTGTCTGGCGTGTGCAAAGCCCTATTTTCAATCGCCAACACCACATAAACTGGATTTAGTGGTGCACACCTGTAGTCCCAGCATTTGAGAGGTGGAGGTGGGAGGATCAAAAGATGGCAAGATGACTCAGGTAAACATACTTCCTGCCAAACCTCATGACCAGAATTCCCATGTCTGGGACCTACATAGTGAAAGGAAAGAACCGACTCCTGAAAATCGTCCTCTGACATCCATACAAGCTCCATGACACAAACACCCACATATATGCACACATACAAAATAAATAAGTGAAATTTAAAAACTTATAAGATTTATATATTTATTACATATACAGTGTTCTGCCTTCATGTGTCCCTGCAGGCCAGAAGAAGGCACCAGATTTCATTACAGATGGATGTGAGCCACCACGTGGTTGCTGGGAATTGAACTCAGGACCTCTGGAAGAACAGCCAATGCTCCTAACCTCTGAGCCATCTCTCCAGCCCGGCAATAAAAATTTTTTTAAATGAAGTGGTATGAAGATAAAATAAGATAGTAAATGGAAGGAATATGATACATTGTAGGTGTTCAGTATATACTTGAAAGAAAAGTTAATGTATAGATTGCCTAACAGGAAAGCTAGTTTGAACATCCATCTGCAGCCACCTTCCCTGAACCCCTCTGTCCAAATAGCCCTGCTTTTCCATCACCCTTTCTTGCCTTTATTCTGAATCAGAAAGTCATTAGCAGATGGGGTGTAATGCCAGCCTGGGATATATGAAACTCTGTCTCAAAAACAAAACAGCAACAATCATTAGGTCTGCCTGTCTGTCTGTCTGTCTTTCTCTTTATGAGACAGGGTTTCTCTGTGTACCCCTGGCTGTTCTGGAGCTCACTTTTGTGGACCAGGCTGGCTTTAAACTCAGAGATCCATCTGCCTCTGCCTCCTGAGTGCTGGGATTGAAGGTGCGAGCCACCACTGCCCGGCTGCTGCCACTGCTGCTGTTGCTGCTTTACTTCCTCTTTTTTTTTTTTTCTTACATCATTACAGTGGCTTTCTCAACACCATTCCCCTGATTTTTTGGTGCTTCAGTCTGCAAATGTAACTACATTTAAGCCTACCTCAAACATTTATTTTAGTCCATAAAGCCTGGCACACATTGGATATGTTTTACATTTACATATTTGATGCATAGATGAGTGAATTATTGTTTTAGCAGGGAAATGATAGAATTGTGGACTTCAGAATCAGAGAACCCCAAGTTTAGATCTAGGCCCAACTATGATCAGATGGGAAAAATTCCCACTGCCTCTGAACGTTAGTTTTCATGTCTGTAAAATAAGGATAATTTTGCTTGGCTTACAGAACCAGTAGAAGAATTATGAGAAGAATATGACATTTGCTATGGTATCTGGTATAATAAACGATAGATATATTTTTATCCTTAAAAATGGGACTTCCAACTTAAGTAGTTTGTTTTTGTTTTTGGTTTTGGTTTTGTTTTTGGTTTTGGTTTTGGTTTTTTGAAACAGGGTTTCTCTGTGTAGCTTTGGCATCTTTCCTGGAACTCACTCTGTAGCCCAGGTTGGACTCCAACTCACAGAGATCTGCCTGCCTCTGCCTCCCAAGTGCTGGGATTAAAGGCATGTGCCGCCACCGCCGCCACCACCACCACCACCACCACCACCACCACCACCACCACCACCACCACCACCACCACCTGGCTTAAGTAGTTTTTAAGGCATTGGAAATGATAGTTAACTTTGCAGAAACTGGAATCCTTAAATTGTGTGTAGGGACCCTGATTAGGAAGAGCATCTGTTTGGAGCCAGGGCTCCTCCTCCCCAGTCTAATTGTCATAACAATCCCTTAGAGTTACTATCCTCTTCCTTCATCCACTCTAAAGACAAGAAATTGGGGCAAACTCACAAGGACTTCCCAAACCATGCTTTGTTCTAGGCATTAAGAGCCCAGACATGTCTGGGCGGCGGTGGTGGTGGTGGTGGTGGTGGTGGTGGTGGGGGTGGTGGTGGTGGTGGTGGTGGTGGTGGTACACGCCTTTAATCCCAGCACTAGGGAGGCAGAGGCAGGTGTATCTCTGTGAGTTTGAGGCCAGCCTGGTCTACAGAGCTAGTCTAGGACAGGATCCAAAGCTACAGAGAAACCCTGTCTCGAAAAAACAAAAAAAAATGGGGTTGGGGATTTAGCTCAGTGGTAGAGCACTTACCTACACAAGCACAAGGCCCTGGGTTCGGCCCTGGGGGGGGGGGGGGAGTCCAGAGATGCCCACAGCCCTGTATTGGTTGGCTTTATCCTAGGAGCCTGCATCCTCTCACACACTTGACTTGAGAGGTTTCTATGCAGCTATAAAAGATTATTGCTCAAAGAAGAGGCTGGACTGTGAAAACAGTGGAACCGTGAAAGGGCGATAGTTTTGGACTGATGGTTCCAAATTTCCATGTGTTGCAATGGAACGCACAGCAGAGCTGGAGTCAACCAGAGCTCAGTCCATATCTCAGATCTGCTAGTGTTCAGACCTTGACAAATTACTTTACTTGTACACAAGCAGTTTGCTTGTGTATGAAATGGGCACAATACTTTGTATTTAATAAGGTGATTGTGAAGGTCAAATTAGGTAATAGCACTTGCAAAATTCTGAGGTCATGCTAGGCTCAAAGAAAATACATTCTTTCCTCTTCTACAATTTGGTAGGGAAGGTTGAAGTTTGTGAGTAGCACCTAATTGGATTTTTAGAAATTCCATGTGAATATCAAATATCTTTGATGTTTAAGTATAGCATTTAGCCCATTGCCTTTAAAGAATTTATTGGCATACTCAGGATTTTACCTAATACAAAATTTATGCTTTTTCTATTTGTCCAATCAATTCTACTTCTGTTTCTCTTTTATTTTTAATTTTAATTTAATTTTATTAATTTTATGTGTGGGTGTTTTGTGTGCATGTATGGATTTGCACCACATGCATGCATTGCCTTTGGGGGGGGGCAGAAAAGAATGTTGGATTCCCTGGAACTGGAGCTACGGGTGGTTGTGAGCTACCATATTGGGGCTGGGAATTTGCAAAAACAGCGAGTGCTCTTAACTGCTGAGCCATCTCTCCAGCCCCTCACTTTTATTTTAGTTTTGTAATAGTACCTTCTTTTTATTTAGCACTAGTTTTTGCTGGATTTTTGTTTGTTTGGTTGGTTTGTGGGGTTTTGGGGGGGAGGGTAGGATTTTGTTTGTTTGTTTGTTTTGGGTTTTTTTTTGAGACAGTGTTTCTCTGTGTAACCACCCTGGCTGTCCTGGAACTTTGTAGACCAGGCTGGCCTCCGAAGGTGCCTCTGCCTCCTGAGTGCTGGGATCAAAGGCATGCACCACCACAGCCCAGCTCTAAGACACTTTTTAGAACCCCCTAAAAGAAACCCTACACCCCTTAGTAATTATTATCTACCTTTGCCCTCGAGCCCTAGCAAATACTCATTATTCTCTATCTTACATAGATTTACTTATTATAGTTATTTAACATAAATAGAATCATATAATCTATGACTTGGTCTGGTGCTTTCACTTAGAATATTGTTTTAAAAGTTTGTCAGCATGGATAGCATATATCAATACATTATTTCTTTGTATGGTTTAATAATATCCTTTTGGGGGCTGGAGAGATGGCTCAGTGATTAAGAGCACTGACTGCTCTTCCAGAGGATCCAGGTTCAATTCCCAGCACCCACATGACAGCTTACACCTGTCTGCAACTCCAGTTTCAGGTGACCCAACACCCATGGCAAAATACCAATGCACATTAAAAATAAAAATTAAAAAGGGGTGGTGGTGGCTGGAGAGATGGCTCAGAGGTTAGGAGCACTGGCTGCTCTTCCAGAGGTCCTGAGTTCAATTCCTAGCAACCACATGGTGGCCCACAACCATCTATGAGACCTGGTGCCCTCTTCTGCTGTGCAGTGATACAACAACAACAATAATAATATGGTGTGTTACTTTTTTTTTTTTTTTTTTGGTTTTTCGAGACAGGGTTTCTCTGTGTAGTTTTGCACCTTTCCTAGATCTCACTCTGTAGACCAGGCTGGCCTCGAACTCACAAAGATCCACCTGCCTCTGCCTCCTGAGTGCTGGGATTAAAGGCGTGCGTCACCACCGCCCAGCCAACAATAATAATAATATTCTGTTGTACAGATATATCATCGTCTGCTTATGAATCAGTTTATGGATATTTGGGTTTCCATGTTTTAGCTATTATGGATAATGCTGCTATGAACATTTGTGTTTGAGCTTTTTGTAGACATGTTTCCAATTCTCTTGTGTTTATACCTAGGTATAATATGTGGTAACTCTGTATTTAACTCCTCTCCATCATATGTCAAATGCTTTATATATATTGGTGTTCTTGAGATTTATTTATAATTTTATGTGTTGATTTTTAATCATTTTTTAAAATATGTATTTGTACTCAAGAGACAGAGACAGGTGGATCTCTGAGTAGGAGGCCAGCCTGGCCTACAGAGAGAGTTCCAGGACAGCCAGGGCTACACAGAGAAACCCTGTCTCGAAGACAAACAAACCAATAAAAATGGTCTGTGTGAGTTAATGCTATGTCTGTGTGAGTGTTACAGGTGCTTGTGAGCCACTCTACATTGGTGTTGAAAACTGAACTTAGTCTGTAAGAACAGTTATGTGCTCTTAACCACTGAGCTATTTATTTCTTCAGTCCCAGTTGTATCATTTTTAATATTATTATTATTTTCTGTATGTGTGTAGGCATATACATGCCATGGCACACAGAGGCCAACTTGCAAGAGTCTACTCTTGCCGCTGGGTGGTGGTGGTGCACACCTTTAATCCCAGCACTTGGGAGGCAGAGGCAGGTGGATCTTGGTAAGTTCGAAGCCAGCCTGATCTACAAAGTGAGTTCCAGGACAGCCAGAACTGTTATACAGAGAAATCCTGTCTCAAAAAACCAAAATAAAATAAAATAAAATAAAAAAATAAAGAGTTCTGGGGCATTGAACCTCTGAACTCAGGGCATCAGGCTAGCACAGCAAGTGTTTTTACCTGCTAAGTCATTTTGCCAGTTCTAATTTTTTTTTTTTTTAAATTTTAGGGTCAGAAAGATGGTTCAGTAGTTAAGAGTGCTTGTTGCTCTTGCAGGGGGTCCAGGTTCAGTTCCCAGCACCTTCATGATGACAGGCCACAATTGTCTGTTAACTCTAGTTCCAAGGAATCTGACACCCTCTTCTGACCTCTGTGTACATGAACATGATACACATGCATAAAGCAGGTAAAAATACCAATAACAAAATAAAAATAAATAAATCTAAAAAAAATTTTAGTTTTTTTTCTCACTATGTAGTATAATATAAGTGTCCATGCTTGCTTCCTGGACCAGGTCACCTGAGAAACACAAAGTGACCTGAAAGCTTCACTGCCTCTCAGGAACTGGAAGGTACATTGTGCCCCAGGAGCCATGGACTGACTCTAAATTGAAAATCTCTCAAGGCAGCTAGGCCAAGCCAACTCCATGGTTCCCTGCAATTCCCCCTTTTTTATTTTTTAATTTCAGGGTATGTAAATCAATCTATTTTTTTTTTTTATTTATTTCTTTATTTGGTTTTTCAAAACAAGGTTTCCCTGTGTAGTTTTGGTGCCTGTCCTGGATCTCACTCTGTAGAGCAGGCTAGCCTCAAACTCACAGAGAGCTGCATGTCTCTGCCTCCTGAGTGCTGGGAGTAAAGGCATGCAGCACCACTGCCCGGCGTAAATCAATATTTAAAGCACACATGGAGTAGCAAATCAATTTCAAGACTATAATGCTTCCAAGTATAATCAACAAAAAACTTCCCAGGGACATTCCTATGGACCATAGTTTAGAAGTCCAATTAGAGACATAAAAATAATGACCAAGAATCTTAGTCAGGTTTTGTGCAGCAATGGAGGAGGGTAATTCATCTAATTTTGAATGTTGAATGGTTAATATTTTATCATGCAAGGCCTGAACACCAATACTTAAATTATCATGTGACCATCTCTGCTTGGGGAACAATATGATTAGCAGTGGGGAGGGGGCACCCAAGATCTCAGAGTCATTGACATAAACAGGCATGTTATTCTCTTCCCAGTTAACAAAGTGAAGCACAGGAGGATCTCAGGTACATACGCCCACTATGTCTCAGCAGTAACAGATGTGGTCAACAGAGGCGGCATAGAAAGGAACAGCAGTTCTGCAGCCACACCCTTCCCCTACGATCTCACCAAGTCTGCTCCCTCAGTCACTAGTCTCTTCATCTGAGTCACTGTTGGTGGGCAGACTCTGTTCTGTTTGGTTCGACAACTCCATTGCCCTGGTCTCTTCTTTAGCTGTAGCCCCTGTAGACACTTGGGAAGTTCTCTGTCTATCTTCCACAGGTTGAATCAGTTTTTCAGGTATCCACACTGACTTTTCAGCACCCTGAGGGAAAAAACACAAACTTAGCCTCAGCTCCTGTGAATTGCTGGATCAGGCCATTCCATTGACCTGACATAACATCTCTCCATAGGACCTTGACCTTGAATTTTTTCAGAGGGGCCCCAAAACATTCTGCAGCAGTAAGGCCATCCTTGTCCAAATTAAAAATTTTAAAGTATATATAATAGAAGATAAAATATTGTGAGGAATAGCCATATTATCCTTCCCCCAACTTTATTTTTAAATAACATTTAAGCTGTGCATTAGTTCTTTCCAAAAAAAGAGGGTTATAAGGAATGCCTGTGATGTAGGGTATGTCAAACTGTTGGTAAAATTTCTGAAAAGGCTTGGTAGTGTATGTGAAGCATTGTTAGTTTTTAATATTCAGCAGGGGCATAAAATAGTAAAAGTCAGTGCTAAGTCATCAGAAGTATTTAATAATTTTTTTAAATTTTTAGTAAGTTAATAAAGGGTTTATCCAATTTTTATTTTTGTAAACAAATCTTTAACATTTTATTGTTTTTAGCAGAAAGCAAAATACCATCCATATAATGTATAATAGAAGCAAGAGAAAACTTTTTTTCTTAAAAGCAATAGCAACAAACTTTTGACATAAAGTTGGACTATTTGTCATTATGCATTTCTTTTTTCTTGTGGAATAACTGCCAATAGTTGAGGCATCATTTGCCCTTGGAGGGCCAGCCAGAGTTAACCCTTAAGTATATGAAGGCATTTTAGTATATCATCATAGAGGTGGATGTAATCATTAATATCCCCTTTCTTAAGAGATGGATGGCAGTCTGGCATGTAGCATTAACATTTTCATATACGAGTTGTTTAACAGTAATCATTCCCATCTCCCCATCAACCTCCAGGCAATTGACCACCCGAAAAAGATGATAAACAAAATCTTGATATGGCTCATCAGGCCCCTATCTAATTTTAAAAAGTTCCTCTGTCTTTTTCCCAGAATTTAGTAACTTATTCCATGCCGATAAAGTCAAAGCATTGATTTGTCCATAAGCCTGAGGAGGACATGTAATCTGTTGTTGAGCATCGCTATACATGCCTTCTCCTCTTGACATTTCAAAAGTTATGGGCACACTATTTGTTGATTTCTTTTTCTCTACTTTTTCTCTTTGTTCGTTTGTCTTTGAAACAGGGTTTTTCTATGTAACCACCCTGGCTGTCTTGGAACTAGCTCTGTAGACCAGGCTGGCCCCAACTCACAGAGATCCACCTGTCTTTGCCTCACAAATGCTGGGATTAAAGGCACCTGCCATCACCTCCTGACTATTTTGTTGATTTCTTTTTTCTTTTTTTTTTTAAAGAGTTATTTATTATGTATACAGTGTTCTGCCTGCATGTATGCCTGAGGGCCAGAATAGGGAGCCAGATCTCATTACAGATGGTTGGGAGCCACCATGTGGTTGCTGGGAATTGAACTTAGGACCTCTGGAAGAGCAGCCAGTGCTCTTAACCGTTGAGCCATCTCTCCAGCCCTATTTTGTTGATTTCTGATAGCTTGGTCCTGACATCTTTTTGATTAATCAGCCTTCCTCAAGAAATATTTACTCCCAGTAAGATAAACTTTTACTAAGATCCTCTAGTCAGAAGGAAGAAAAGCTTCCCCAGAAATAGAATAAAAGAGAGACAATATAAAAGGAGCAGTTGGTCCATACTGAGCACAAGCCTGCTTAAGATCCTTAAGAGTCAGGGCTGGGAAAGTAATTCAGTGGTTAAGAGCACTGGTTGTTCTCCCAGAGGACCCAGGTTCAATTCCCAGCACCCACATGGCAGCTCACAACTGTCTGCAACTCCAGTTCCAGGGGATCTGACACCCTCACACAGACATACATGTGGGCAAAACACCAGTGCGCATAAAAATAAGTCTTTAGCCAGGCCGTGATGGCACACTCCTTTAATTCCAGCACTTGGGAGGCAGAGGCAGGCGGATCTCTGTGAGTCTGAGGCCAGCCTAGTCTACAAAGTGAGTTCCAGGATAGGCTCCAAAGCTACACAGAGAAACCCTGTATCAAAAAAAAGGTTTTAGGAGTGGAGGCCATTGCAGCTGGGGTAGAGGAACAAAAACAACAGAAGGTGGAGGAATGCCCTCAACCTCATCACAGAGAGACAGGTTCTAAGTTTTCTTCTGTTCCCAGGGTTATTCTGCTTTTTCCTGATCACTTTCATTTTTAATATTAACTGTGTCATTTTTGTCTATTACTGTTTTTATTTCTTTCCAAAGCTGAACTGTTTTCTGGCCCCCTTTCATGTAATTCTCCCTGAACTGCTCTTCCTAACCAGAACCAAGTTCTGGGATGCCGAGATCCCTCTTCAGGGAAAGGAGGCTGAAGTTGACTAATGAACTTCAAGGATTTCATCAGCTGGTAGTGTCCCTCTGTAACTTTTTCCTCCATCGACTTGGTTGCTCCTTCAGCTCTCTCTGCCCCTTTTGACCTCCAATGGATGTTCTTGCCTTTTTATACTGGTGTGTACACTATTCCCAGGAGTTCCTCACCTTTAACTCCCCTCCCCCCCCCCCTTTTTTTTTTTTTTTTGCTTAAATCCCCATATTTAGGTCCCTGTTCCTGGCACCACCTATAAGTGCCTGTGCTTATTTATGGGGCAAGGTTACCTGTATGGCTGCAAGTAATTAAATCAGGCCAGTTGGAGGGCCCATAGCACAACTGAGGCTGAACAATTTTATTGAGAACAATCAGACTTTTTATACCTTTATCAGAAACAGAATATAATAGCAATTGCCAGGATCAAGACAGTTATAGTTGCCAGAATACAATGAAGTTTGCAAGCTATACAGGGTACATGAGATTAACATCTAAGACCAATTTGTCCTGTCAAGCCTTCATGCTGCCTTGACTACTAAAGGAACATGCTGAGAAACACAGAGCTGCCTGAACACTTCACTGCCTGAGGGAGTGCATCTGTCTTCCAGGATCTGGAAGGCACAATGTGCCCCGGGAGCCATGGACTCTAACCTGAAAAACCTATGACAATGCCTCTTGAGGCATTTAGGCCAAGCCAACTCCATGGTTCCTTGCATTGTATAGCTAGGCTAGAATTCACTATATAGACCATGCTGGCCTCTCTTCCTATACTCTTTCACACTATTATTATTTTAGTGATTCCATAGACATCACCACATGAATTCTTAATTTAGCAAAATGTCATTTTAATAAAAAATACCTTTATTAGAAGAATGGAATTCACTAAGATGGAAGTGCAAGGCAAGAATATTCTAGATGAGGTGAATGGGGAAGCACAGTAGGGTCAGGAAAGCACTCACCATATCCAGAATTGAAATCTGAGACTTCATTCTAGAAGCAACAGAAGAGCCAAAGTTCTTTAGAACAATGAAGATTCTATTACTGTTTGTCTGGGTACTGGAATTAGATGGGTAACTCTAGGGTTGGAGTTTTTATTTTTCCCAAGACAGGGTTTCTTTGTGTAGTCCCGCCTGTCTTGGAACTCACCCTGTAGACCAAGGTAGTCTTGAACTCATAGATCTGCCTGCCTCTGCTTCCAAGTGCTGGGATTAAAGGTGTGCTTCACCATGCTTGGCTGACTTTTTTTTTTTTTTAAAGGAAAGCAGAGCTGAGATTAATGGCATGCACCACCATGCCTGGCAAGTTTATTTTTTGAGATTTTATTTTTTATGTGTATGAGTGTTTTGTCTAAAATGTATGTCTGTGCACCATGTGCAAGAAGTGCCTGTAGAGGCCAGAAGAGAGCCCCAGATCCCTTAGGGCTGGAATTACAGGTGGTTGTGAGCTACCATGTGGGTGTTTGAAATTGATTCTGGGTCATCTGGAAGAGCAGCCAGTGCTCTTAATTATGGAGTCATCTCCTCGGCCCCAGAGTGTGGATTTTTAAACCATGCAAGGAGGATATCTTGATCATGACAAAGATATCTTGGAAAAACAAAACTCTTCACCAGCTTAGGATGAGCTCACTTTCCTACAGCTTTCCATGAGGCAAGGCCAGGATTGGGCCTGGGTTTCTAGCATTGCCCATGTCTCTGCCTCTTTTGCCTCGTAACCTTCCCCAACCATACTCCCTTCATCCCAACCTCTAGCAATTGCTCTCAAAAGGCCTATCTTGGAATTCTTAAAGTGCTGCTAGATCTGTCTCAGTCCACCCATTCTTTAAAACCCATTTCAGTTAAATCCATCCAGTATTTCCTGCATTCTTACTCTATTCCTGCCCCTGCACTAGGCTGAAAGAGCAAGCAATCGATTGAGGGTTGCTTCCTTATGCTAGCTCCTAAACACTTGAGAGGCTGAGGTAGGCGGGTTGCTGTGAGTTTGAGCCTAGGGTTATAGTAAGTTCTAGACTAGTCTGGGCCACAGATTGAAACTATCTCAAAAAATAATTAGGAGCTCCCAGAAAGGTGGGGGAAATTAGACTGGGCAACAGACAAGTATTTGTTTGCTACTTTGTGGTCAGAGTCCTAATGAAAGCTTGGTAAACTGTATATAATATTGCAGCTGTGGGAAGATAGGCAAATGGTCATAAGGTGTAGAGATAAGGAAAAGATGATCGAAGTTTCATGGAAGAGGAGGATAAGCTAGGGTCTAAAATTTAATTGCTGGAGTAGAGGATGACCAGATTATGGAAGCTGTTGAGCACCACACTAAGGAATTTGCCCCTGCTCAAAAAAGCTATGGAGAGTTACTAAATTGATTAGCAGCAAAGAAGGGACATGCCAGATCTGTGTTTTAAGAAGAGTTGTGGTGCTGCCAACCTTTTATCCCAGCACTGGGGAGGCAAAAGTAAGTACATATTGATGAGTTCCTGCCAGCTTGGTCTACAAGTTCCAGGCCAGCCAGTGCTAAATGTGAGAGCCTGCCAAACAATAAATAAAAGGTGAGGAGGACCAGTGGCTCAGTGGTTAGGAGCAATTACTCCCTTATGATCACTGTTCTTGCAGAGGACCTGAGCTGTGTTCCCATCACCCATATGATGGCTTACAACTCCAGTTCCAGGTGGTCCAATGTCATCTTCTGACCACCTTGGGCTTCTGCACAAACGTGGTGCACATACACTCAGCCACACACACACACACACACACACACACACACACACACATACATAAAAATCATTTTTTTTGAGACAGGTTTTTGCTGTGTAACAGCCCTGGCTGTCC
>CABHPH010136024.1:0-27500 GCA_902168325.1 Peromyscus nudipes | reverse complement strand
AGCAAAGTTTGAGGGAAAAGCTCCAAGGCTGGGGCAAAACTGGCTTAATGTTTCAGAAGTGCAAAGCTGGATAATTCGATTAGAATGAGGGTGGAAAACTGGAGAACCAGGGCAGGGAAAGAAAGAAATCTGGATCCTGCTGAATTAATTTTATGTTCTTTCAACAGGTGATGGCATGCAGCCAGAGGTAAGATGACAAGGTAACTTATCCAACATGTCAAAACCAGGTGTCCAGGGCCCTTCTGGCTGTTCTCACACAGTCAGAAATAGTGGGGCCAGAGTAGACCTGGAGAGGCTTGCTTTCTGGAGACGATAGATGATCAGGAGGGCCAGGGTCGCAGTCCCCAAAGCGGGGAGGAGCCAGTGTAAATACGGGCCCAGTTTCCTCTGTAAGATCCGCCCCAGACGCGCCAGCCCCGCCCCACGCCGTTGCTGCTGAGACCCGCCCCCTTCACTTGCCCCCGGGCCGGGTGGGGGCTCCAGGTTCCCGCGCCCCTGGCTACGGGTCCAACCCCCTAGCCACCAACGCTTGGGTGAGTAAGGGAATAGCCGGTTTGGGCTACAGGGTAACCTCACTCGGGGAGCCCCGCCACGAGGTCCGGCCTCCACAGGCCTGGAGTCCGGGTGCCTGCTCGCCTTGTGCACACACTCAGAACCCCGGGAACTGTAGGCGGCCAGACGCTGAGCCGACCTCCTGCCCCCTGCCCGCTCTGTGGAGGGGCTAGATGGGCTGGGATTAAGCGCTGCCTTTACTCCGCAGGGCCTCCTGCTCAAGATACCTCCAGGCGCTGCGGATGGAGGCGTGGGGGAGCCTTGGAACCTCATAGTCTAGTTTTGAATCCCAGCTCTGCCTGTGGCGTTGAGTAAGTGTTTTTAACCACCCTGAGGCTCAGTTTACTCTTCTGTGAAATGGGAACCCAGAGGACAGAACCTACTCCTAAAATAGATAGGATTATAAGAGATTGTATATCAAGTGCTGAAGTAAAAATGTGGATTCTGACAGGAAGGTGGTAGTGAGATCTTTGGGGACATTGGACATGAAGTGGGATACTCCTAAAAGCAGCAGTTTTCAGAGCCCTGTGTGTGGTGCCTGTAATCCCAGAACAGGAAGGCAGAGACAGGAGGATTGGGAGTCTCCAGCCAGCCTGGGCTACACAGTAAGACCTTTTCTGCACACACCACACTAAAATAAAACAAAGTAAAATCGACTGAGGAGTCCCAGTGAAGAAGTGAACGCTAAGAGCAGAACTTCAGGCAGTATGCTCCTAAAACTGAGATAGGAAGCAGGGACCAAGTTGGAGGGGCCTTAGAAGTAATCTAGACCTTGTGTTTTTCTCCTGTTGTACAATTTGAAACAGGCCCAGGATGGTTAGGTGACTTGTCCAAGGTTACACACCTAAAAGGGAGACCAGACACAAAGGCAAGAAGTGGAACCAACTCTCCTGTTTGTTTCTGAAACTGTCCTTGAACCAACTCCTGGTCCCTTTCTTGGGTAAGGTCTCTTTAATCTGAAGATCTGGTCTTCTGTTAGAGGAGCCCAGAGGTTCCCAGGGGATTAGGAGGAGGACTGGTTAAATCTACTTCAAATACAGTCTAGGTGTGGTCTGGGTGGGGAAAGCCCTCCCATCAAGGGCCCCATTCAGGGAATGGGTTGGATGTGGGAGGGTCATCAGTGCCACTTCCAACTTCTCGGGGAGATGCTTGACCAAATATTTATTGGCCCAAAGGGAAGGAAGGACTTGAGAATTTGGGTTGGGCAGCCTGGTCTAGCCTGGCAGAGAGGTAGTTGGGAAGATAGATGAAAATGCGGAGGTGTGTCCACCTGTTTCTGGAATGCTAGGAGGCCAGCCTGAGATCAGAGTTCTGTTTAAGGGTGGAGCCAGAAAGAGTCATGGCTTGAGACCAGAAGGGCCGGTTTTTTATGTATCTGGAGCCAGCTATAGCTTGGCACCAAGAAACCTAAACTCTGGGAATGACTGTTCCCCAGGCTCAGCCTTGAGGAAGAGATTCTCTGCCTCTTGGTTTCTCCATCTTTACAATGGGAACAGGCAGATTGGCTCATTTATATAGTATGAAGAAGTATTTGTTTTGTTTTGTTTTTTGAGACAGTGTTTCTCTGTGTAGCCCTGGCTCTTCTGAACTTGCTGTGTAGACCAGGCTGGCCTCCAAAGATCCGTCTGCCTCTGCTCCTCAAGTGCTGGGATTAAAGATGTGCACCACCGTGCCAGGCATATTTGTTTTCTTTTGTTCTTTGCTCACTCCAGTCCTAATCTGACCTTCCCATCTAGAGTCTGGGTGCAGAGAGAAAGGGATTAAAAAGTCAGAGTTGAAATATATGGCTCTTTATGGACCTTACATTTCCTTACTGCTGACCCTGAGTACAATCCTGCTGCAGCTTCTCTTTACACCGAGAAGGGTTTGGCTAGGGTTGTTAGTGTGTACTTAGCTCTGATAGTGCCTCACCTTAGAAACTCTTTTTTTGTTTGTTTCTTGAGACAGGGCTTCTCTGTGTCACAGAGCCCTGGCTGTCCTAGAACTTGCTCTGTAGACCAGGCTGGTCTTGAACTCACAGAGATCCGCCTGCCTCTGTCTCCCAAAGGCAGAGGGATGGGACAAAAGGCATATTCCACTACTGCCTGGCAGAAACTCTTGTCTGAGGGAAAAATCAGTTTTCAAGAACTTTCACCTCATCTCAGGAGGCACTGGGTACTGGGAAGCCACCAGAAGCTGACCAAGCAGTTCTGACCTATACACAGCAAGACCAGGCTATCACCCGGCCTGATTCTGCAAAACCTTTCACCCTTAGAGCACATGAGGCAGTAGGCAGGGATAATCATGGGACGGAGGTTCTGTCAGCTTCCATGGAGTCGCTGCTGCACTGCATTGCTGTGGCTGCAGAGAGCACCCCAGAGTCTGGGAAAGGCCTGAAAGTGCAGCAGGGCCCACACTGGTGAGAAAAGCAGTGAGAACTGATAGGCCATGAACCAAGAGGCTGGGGCGGAGACTTGGGGGTGCGAGTGGGGGTGGGGAGACATGGGTCAGTCTATTTACCACTTGGTTTTAAGTTTGGTTCTTGAACTAATGAAAGACTAGCTAAATCAACTACTGTAGTCTAAGGCCTGTCTAGCCAGGCAGAAGGTTGAGGAGAAGGCTGTGCAGTCTGTTTCAGGCTTTATCTTAATATAGATGAAGTTCACCCTCTTCCTCAGAAACTGAAGTTGAGTGTTGCTGTGGGATTCTGAGTCAGTCTTCCTTATCCAGGACAGGAACTGTAAGAGTTTAGGAGTCTCTTCACACTCCTACCCCATAGCATAGCTAAGTTTTGGATTGAGCATGAGCGCTAGTGTTACCTCCGGGCCCTCAGTCCTGCTGCCTGGGACCCTGACAACATGCCCTCCCTCCTCAGGTCTGACAAGATGTACCAGGTCCCACTGACGCTGGACCGGGATGGGACCCTAGTCCGGCTCCGCTTCACCATGGTGGCCCTAGTCACGGTTTGCTGTCCACTCGTCGCCTTTTTCTTCTGCATCCTTTGGTCCCTGCTCTTCCACTTCAAAGAGACAACGTCTACACACTGTGGGGTAGGGCTCGGAGGGCACTGGTGGCTCCTATTCAGACCCGTCTGGATCTTTTCTGAGATCCTGATTTGATATTAATGGAATTAGCCAGTTCTCCTGTAGACTCCATCAAATATACTGGGCTACTGGGTGGTGGTGGGTTGCTTGCAAATTGAGGTCTCATGAATTAGGTCCCTTCTACTTTCCATGAAGGTTCTAGGAACTGGGGTCACTAAAGTTGGGCAGTTTAGAAGTTCATACCTTTAATCCCAACACTTAGGAGGCAGAGGCAGGTGGATCTCTGAGGCCAGCCTGATCTACATAGTGAGTTCCAGGCCAGCCAGGGTTATATAGAGAGTCACTGCCTTAAAAACAAAGAAATAAAAACCCAGAATCCAATCACTGCTTTATAGAGGAGCAGATTCAGGAGCTCCAAGATTTCCTGGAGGGTGAGGGGAGGTTAGGACTGGAATAGAGGACATTGTAGGTCTCAGAGTGTGTTACTATGGGCTTATGCCGGTGTTCATGGGAATGCAATCTGTGCATGTATGTGTCTGTCTGTGATTGTGAGGGACATACCTATATTTAATGGCTTTAAGTAGGATTGTGTGTGTGAGAGAATGTCAGTCTGTCTGTGTGGAGACCTAGTTATGTGCATGAATATGTGTTCTAGGGTAGGTCCCATGCCCTCTGAGGGTGCTTAAGCTATAAAGAGAGATTTGAGAGTTTCTTTCTCCGTAAAATATCAGAATAAATAGGTGAAGACTGTGTTGACATCTATTATACTTATTCTCTGACCTACAGTGCTACCTGAGACCCAGGGAGTGAGTTTCAGTTTCTATGTCCATAGAGAGGTTGATGATGCCTGCCCTTCTCCTTTCCAAGGCTAGTATAGAGCTCTGGGTAGAGACAGCATGGGAAGGTGGGTTGGAGAGTGCCAAGGGTGGAAAACAGGAGGAGGAAGAGAATGAGAAGGAAGAAAGAGATCATAAGATTAGGAGGTGGGTCAGGAGATGAGCCTGGGCATGGAGCTTAACTAACGTTAGAGAGGGCTCTGGAGGCCCCACCAGCTTCCTCTATTTGATCCTCACTCTTCTATGAAAACCATCTGCTCCATAGGTGGTCTAGGTCTAGCAGAGGATCCTGTCTGGGAGTTTGAGGTGAGGGCTCACTTCTTTTGTTCTATATGACTTAATTTTTTTTTTTTTTCTGATTTGAGGAGATGAGCCTTGAATGAGGGCACACAGTCTGATGAGAGATATCAGAGGGATAGGGAAGCAAGAGATGGTGGCTCATGCCTGTAATCCCAGCAGCAAAGAGGCTAAAGCAGGAAGATTCCCTTGCAATCAAGGACAGCCTGGGCTAAAGAGTGAGACTATCTCACTCTACCCTCCAGTAAATAAGTAAAAAGTAAATAGAAGGAACAGGAGTAGGAGAAAGGAAAGTAGCCAGGTTAGTGGTTCTCAACCTGGGGGTCGTGACTCCCACAGGGGTTACATATCAGATATCCTGCAAGTCAGATATTTATGTTATGATTTGTAACAGTAGCAAATTTACAGTTATGAAGTAGCAAAGAAATAATTTTATGGTTGGGGGTCACCACAACCTGAGGAACTGTATTGAAGAGTCGCAGCATTGGGAAGGTTGAGAACCACTGAGCTAGGTGATCTAAGATCATTTCCTGCCTTAGTGTTTACCTACGATGTGTTCCCATTACCTAACTCCTGTCTGTCCTGAAAATCCTTTCTAAGGTGTTTCCTCCTCTGGAACACCTTGCCTAGCCTCTTGGAGGCAAACTTAATGCCTTCTTCTAAGTGCCCTCTGCTCTTGGTGTTGATTACCTACATTTCTGTCCTACTGTATCTGTCTCTGTCTTCTTAACTGTACTGGGATCGCCGTGAGAACAGGCACCTCACTGAGTCAGAAAGTATTTGTTGGGTAAAAGGACAGGACTTCCCAGTCTAGTGGTTGGGAAAGGCAGATAGTCCAAACAAAATTAAAAAGGTTCTACAGCTTATAAGTCAAACTGAGTAGGCTGTTTGCTCTGTCCTTCCGACTGGCCCTGAGGGCTAACGGGACCAGTGACCTCAGCCTACCTGATACCCACTACCCACTCTTGGCATACCAGCTAGGGAACTAAAGCATGGGTAGTTGCTTGCCTAGTGACCCTGGGAATATTCCACCCCCACTCCCTGGAACTCTTCTGTTGGATATTGAAGCTTTTCATTTATGCTTTGAATTTCTTATCCAGAATATCTCAGGAAGGGCCAACCCTAGGAATAAAACAAGTAACCTAGAGTAGCACACCATCACCAATGATGTTGCATCTGCTTACACATCCCAAGTAACAAGGAGCTCCCTTTTGTGTGTGTGTGTGTGTAGCTTTGGAGCCTGTCCTGGAACTCACTCTGTAGACCAGGCTGGCCTCGAACTCACAGAGGTCCATCTGCCTCTGACTTCCTAGTGCTAGGATTAAAGGTGTGCACCACCACCGCCTGGTGGAGCTCCCTTCTTTAGGTAACCTATTCTACAGAGGTTTAGTAACTGACAATGAGCACACTTTTTTTTTATAATAAGCATAGATTTGGAGGGGGTGATTTTTTTTGAATCAGGGTCTTACTATACAGTTCTTGCTGGCCTAGAACTTGCTATAGAACAGGGTGGCCTTGAACTTATAGAGATCCACCTGCCTCAGCCTCCCAAGTGCTGGGATTAAAGGCATGCACTACCATGCTTGGTTAATAGACTTTTTTCCCCAAATGTCTGTCCTGGCCTTGGCTCTGTTGTGATATAACCATAGTGCTATGCTCTCCTCCTGGCATCAGTCCTGCAGAGATGAGAAGACAGTAATGGAGACCCCCGAGTCAGTCCTAGTAGAAGAAGAGCTCTAATTTTTGCAGGGAACCTTCCTCCCAGAATAGGGTCTATAGGCTCCTTACAACCCTAAATATGTCCTTGGACTCAATCCAGTTGGTAACTGTGTTGTCTTTATTGGGCCCAAATCTGGATAATAGGACTTCAGCTAACCTGGGAAATACAGGCACAAGTAATACTGTTTATTCCTGTTTCTATCAGACTTCTGTTGACAAAGCCCAAGCTATCATTAGCTATTTCTGTACAGGTACAGGCTGGACACTGATACCTCATATTCAGACCTGTCTAGAACTCTTTCAGATCTGATTCTATTTTATTTACTCTGTGTGTGTGTGTGTGTGTGTGTGCTCAAGCACATGTAGTTGTGCACACATGTCCCGTGGCACACGTGTGGCCGTCAGAGGATAACTCTGAGAGTCAGTTCTCCTCTTTTACCTTTATATGAGTTCTGGGGATCTAACTCGGGTCATCAAGCTGCATGACAAGTGCTTTTACCCTTCGGCCACCTCTCTGGCCTCTCGATTCTCTTTATGCAGGAGTAGTCAACTCTCTTAGTGGAGCAAAAAAGAGATTCCCAGTCATGTTTTAATCAGAAAGATCTGGATCCCATTCTTCTTTCTCTTTTTCCCTTTCTAGAAAGGCACTTGTCTCCCCTGGACACAGTATTTAGAAAGATCTCCGCCTTCATGCCTGGCAGAGAAGCTCGTGGGCTGACCTTAGTCACTATCACTTCTTACAGTTGCACAGTGTTCTGGGATTTATGAGGTGGCCTTGTTGATTCTGAGAAGGCTGTGTGCCTGGGCAGGCGTGGAGAACTTGGTTTTGTGGGCGGAAGGCAGGCCCTGAGGACCTGGGGGTGGGACCCTCTGGTTTGAAGCAGTTTCAGTCTGGCTGGAGCCCTCAATCCCAGCCCAGGATTCTTCAGCACCCAGTGTAAGTGTTTCCCGACCAGCCTCCCATTCCACCCCATTCCTGAAGAAGAGCTAGTCTGGTAGACTAGGGTCCGCTTCCTCCTTAATGGGAGGAAGTGTGGGGTCCAGGGAAAGATTTGGTCCTAGGCCTTTTAATCCAAGGCCATCTCTGTTTGCCTTAGCTTGCCCCAAATGGAGCCCAGCTAGAGGAACCATGGTGGTCAGGGCCAGAGGGGCTGTGGGGTGGAACTTCTCTGCCAGGAAGGAAAAAGGAATGGGAAAAGGCCAGCTTCTGGGGCTTGTGCTTACCCTGGATGCAGGCTTCCTGGCTTTGACTCAGTGCACTAGCTGAAGCTGAAGGGAGAAGGTTCCGAAGACCCTCATATTTCTCCAGATTTTGGATTGGTAGTCCTCTCAGAGGGGAAAGAAATGGACATTTGGTCCTCAATAGGATCAGAGTGCTGCTGCCTGTGGCTTAGCTCATTCAGAGCCTGGGGGTGGAATGGCTGGTAACCTGTGGTTCTACTGAAATGGGCCGAGGACACTCTCATTGTTCCTAGTTGAACATGGGTGAGAAGGAGGAATGTGATCAGACAGGGTCAGTGGGAAGGCTTAGCTAGGCTGAGCCAAAGGTCCTTAATTTAGAGCCTTAAACTGCTAGATAACAAAAGGCTTTAGTCCAGGCACTTGATCCTGGCGTAGTTCCGGGCCTTTGTCTCCTCTCTGTGTGATGGGAATAATGACTTTTCCACTTCTGATCCTTCTCAGTTGCCGTGAGGGTTGTGAAGTGAAACCATCACAGTTCCAGTGTTCAGGCCCTGCGATCCGCTTGTTGTCCAGGCTCTTTAAAAGGTGGAACTAGAGCAGCAGTGTGCCATGGTTCCCAAGAACTGCCCCTGCCTGTCCCTGCCACTCCGGTCGCATCTCTTTTTGTTTTCTTTCCCCCTTTCTACTTATGTTCTGGCTTTTCCTTGTACCAGCTCTGGAAAAGGCCCCAGGTTGTGTCCCTTGCCTTGCTTGGACCACTCCCTGCAGGATGTTCTCTGCGCCCCTGGACCCCGATGGGACCGTGTTCCGCCTCCGCTTCACAGCCTTTGTCTGGTGGGTCATCACTTTTCCCCTGTTCGGCTTCTTCTTCTGCATCGTCTGGTCTCTGGTGTTCCACTTTGAGTACACGGTGGCCACTGACTGCGGGGTGAGTCCAGGCTCCCAGCACCCCGGGCAGGGCAGGTTATGAGGTAGTGGTAAGGGAAGAATCAGGGAGCAGGAGGAAAAGGAAGATCAGAGAGAGGAAAGTAACCAAAGGGTTGGGGGTGGGACAGGTCAGAGTGTATGGGGAAATGAGAGGCAGGAACTCCAAGAGTAGAATCACCAACCACCTCTAAGAGTTGGAAGAGGATTACAGAAAATACAAAAGAAGTGGGGCAGAGGATGTTGAGGGCATGCGGGGGAGGGAAGGGGAGGGGTTGGGGCTGGGCAGAATGGGGCAGGAAAATGAGGAAGATACTGGAGAAAAACTAGATGAGAGGAAGCTAGGGACTAAGGATGTGTATGAGACCTGGTGCTAGGATAAGTAACAGGTAGTTTTAGCTCAGATTAGGGGAACGATCCCCTAACTCTGGGATCTTCTAGCTTGGTTTCTCTACTGGCAGCCCTAGGCCCCACAACCTGGGTCCACTCAGGGTAGCCAGAAACCAGGATGGACTTCCTGCTTCTTAGATTAATCTACGAGGTCTTTTCTGAAGGAGCAGGTTACAAGTTGTGTGTCAGAGGCATGGAGATGAATATACACTTGCTCTTAGCATCTAATTCACACAAGAGACAATCCTTAGACATAGTTCCAATATAGTGAGTTGGAATTCTTTTTTTTTTTTAAGATTTTATTTTTATTTATTTCTATATGTGTGGGTATGTGCACATAAGTTCAGGTACTCATGGAGGCCGAGAGGGCATCAGATCCTCTGGAGCTGGAGTTACAGGTGGCTATGAGCTGCCTGAGGTAGATGCTGGGAACCGACCTGGGGTCTTTTGGAAGGGCAGCAAGCTCTCTTAATCACTGAGCTGTCTCTTGCCACTGAATTGGGATTCTTACTGTGATAAAAGGGAATACAGGGACTGCAGGGCTCAGAGGAGACATTTAATCTAGCTTGGATACTGGAGACGATCTCTTTCCTGAAGGAGGGAACTTTGTGCTGGAATGTGTGGAGGTGAGAAAAGATCATTGTGAATACCAGGCTAACAACTGTGAATTTTATCCTGAGGGTAATGGGAGCTTTAGAAAAATTTTAAGCAGAAAGAGACATGATCAGGTTTGTGCTTTAGAATTTCCTTCCAGCTTCTGGATGGAGAAAGACTAGGGATCAAGAATAGGAAACCAAGCCAGGCCGTGGTGGCACACACCTTTAATCCTAGCACCCCGGAGGCAGAGGCAAGAGGCCAGCCTGGTCTAGAGAGCGAGGTCTAGGACAGTTAGGGATATACAGAGAAACCCTATCTAGAAAAAAGAAAAAAAAAAAAAAAAAGACTAGGGAGACCAGTGGGAATGTTAGTGCACTGGCTTGTAGTACTGGCGACCAACGTCAAGAAGATACAGACCAGCACCAGATGAGAGAGTGGAGCCCAGAGAAGGAATAAATAGGATCATGAGGAACTGGAGTTTTTGTCAAGTTGGCAAGGGGGTTGGAGGACAAGAAGGTAGATAAGGCTTTTATAACTAGTATATGTGTGTGTGGGGTGGGGGTGGGGGGCTCGACGACTTTTGCCTGAGGCCAAAAGAATTATTCTTTAATTGTATAATCTGATAAGGAGTGTGTGTGTGTGTGTGTGTGTGTGTGCGTGTGCGTGTGTGCGTGTGCATGCCAGAGGACAATCTTGTGTTGTCATATCCACTTTGTTTTTAAGACAGTCTCATTTGGCTACGCTGGCTGGCCAATGAGTCCCAAGGATCTCCCTATCTTTGCCTTCCCAGCACTGGAATTACAAGTGCATGCCATTGTGCCTGGCCTCTTCTACCTGGGCTCTAGGTCTCAAACTCAGGTTCTAATGCTTGCACAGCAAACATTTTACTGAGCTAACTTTCCAGTCCCTGGTTAGGGGATTTCTTGGAACTTTCCCTCTATGAGTTTCTGATCTACTTCTCTATTAGAAAGGGGTTCTTTGCCCATCAGTGCTTTTAGCTCTGGTCTCATGGGGACGTTTGGAATGAACTGTGTGCATCTGGTGTCTGATAGACTCTGAGGTTGTTGTTGGCACAGTTAGTGAATTAGGGAAACGATGTGCTGGAGAAGGAGGTGGAAATATTTACCTGATTATGTGTGAATGTTTGTATGTGATGGATGACACAGTCCCTACTCTTAAATCCTGCCTCACCTTTAATCTGAAAGCAGTTTGTGAAGACAGCCCAACAGTCGCTAACCTCTTCCTCTCAGTTAGGTGCTGCTCCCTTGAATGCTTTTAGTTCTCCCAGTCGGCTTTAGATACTGGTCCTGTTCCCCACAATGTAGTTGAGATTGGGAAGTAGTCTTCAGAATAAATATTCCAGGAAGGCTGCACTCAGTCACCCAACTCAGGGCATCAGAGAGGCTGTAAAGGCAAGCGCTCTCACTGCCTAGGGTGCTGCCTTTCCCTGTAAGTGGTTTTCTTATACTCAGTAGCCCTGTGACTCATAGCCTTCTTCCCAGGCTTCTCATGAAAGCCTGATGTAGGAAAGCCATCACTTTTATACCCACTGTGGGCCTGACACTGTAGAAGCTCTATCCCCGTAGAAGCTCTGTGACCCTACAAAGCCAGGTATACTGGCAAATGCTTTTCATCCCAGCACACTCAAGTGAATCTCTGTGATCTCTGTGATTCAAGGCCAACTTGTCTAGATAGCAAGTACCAGGCCAGCTGGGGCTTCGTAGTGAGACTGTCTTAATTAATTAAACAAAATTAATCACCCTATAAGATAGGTAACATTATAACTATTACCAGTGAAGACATTGGAGCTGAGAGGTGAAGGGCCTTGCTCAAGGTTACCTAGATGATAAAGACAGTGCTGAGATATAGACCCAGCTCTTAGAGCGTCTTCTCTGAAAACTCTCTCTTAGCTTCCTCTGGCAGTGCTGTGGTGGCTCTGAGGTCCTGGCTGGCCTATCCCATGCCATGGGAGGTCCCTCCAGCATTGCCCATGGTACCAGCAGTCCAGAGGCTCATTCAGTGTCTTCTTTGGAAGGAAGGAATGGAACTTTCAGAATTCTGTTTCTGAAGATCTAAAGACTGGACCCTTCATATTTAGAGTAGAGTCGCTGGGTTGCTAGGCTCTACAGTGCCCTGGCTGTTGTTGAGGCTAAAAGTCTGTAGAAAGTGTGGGCAATGGATTGACAGCTTCTAGTATTGGAATCTTTTTTTACAAAAGCAGCGCTCTCCTTCCAGACCTGCATGTCAAACAATTCCCCAATGAGTCCATGTGTGTTAAAGTTTGCTTCTGCTCTGTGACTGTTACCTTCCTCTCTTTCATCAAGCTTAGGGAGTGAGACTGCAGCTCCACAAAGAATGAGGAGTTCCAGGCACTGAGGAAGATGGACAAGAACCTTTTCTTTTTTTCTTTGGAGACAGGCTTGTTTTGTAGCCCTGGCTGGTCCGGAACTCATAGAGATCCACCTGCCTTTGTCTCTGAAGAGATTAAAATGCCCAGCAGGGTCATTTTCTTTTCTTTTCATAGAGACTTTGAATATATTTTTTTTTAAGATTTATTTATTATGTATACAGTGTTCTGTCTGCATGTGTTCCTGCAGGCCAGAAGAGGGCACCAGATCTCATTACGCATGGTTGTGAGCCACTATGTGGGTGCTGGGAATTGAACTCAGGACCTTTGGAAGAACAGCCAGTGCTCTTAACCTCTTAGCCATCTCTCCTGCCCCAGGGCCATTTTCTTAGAATATATCAGGTTAGAAGACCCCACTTTCTTTTCCTTCTTTCCTTCCTTCCTTCCTTCCTTCCTTCCTTCCTTCCTTCCTTCCTTCCTTCTTTTCTTTCTTTTTTGTTTTTGTTTTGGAGACAGAGTTTCTCTGTATAGCCCTGGCTGTTCTGGAACTTCTTCTGAAGACCAGGCTGGCCTCAAACTCAGAGCTCCACCTGCCCCTGCTTCCTGTATGTGGGGAATAAAGGTGTGGGCCACCTCTTCTGCCTGGCAGAAGATCCCACTTTCTTAAACATGATCACACGATTAGGATAGAGATTACCTGGAATTCCTGGCTCCCCTCAGGACCTCACAGCATCCTCTACACATTGGTGCACCTGCCTAGGGGAATGCGAGGAGCTGGGAGCAGTGAGAGGAACAGCTCAGCAGGGTAGCATTGTTCCAAATAAACTCCAAAGGTCTGTGACTCATCCTGGTCTTCAGGACTCAATACCTGGGACCCTGGAATGCCCACAGAGCCTTATTCAGGCACAACCCTGAGCTATCAGCACAGGGAGACCCTGAATCATATGCACACCTGCTCAAACGTGCAGGTTTCAGTTTCAAGAAAGATGGAGATAACCTTACTCTTGTCCAAATCCCAGACAGATTATGGAATAAACGTATCAGTTCTGGGACCTAAAAGTGGAAGGCTGAGGGGGCGCCAGAAGGAGAACTTGGAAGAAAAAGGGGTAGCTTTAATAGATGGGAAGAAGGCCTTCCTGGTGGGCGGGACCGGCAAAAGGGATGCCTTGACTCCCGGATTAACTCTCCAGGTGCCCAATTACCTGCCATCAGTGAGCTCTGCCATTGGTGGGGAGGTTCCCCAGCGCTACGTGTGGCGTTTCTGCATTGGCCTGCACTCGGCACCCCGCTTCTTGGCGGCCTTCGCCTATTGGAACCACTACCTCAGCTGTGCATCCCCATGTCCGGGTTACCGCCTTCTTTGCCGCCTCAACTTCAGTCTCAACGTGGTGGAGAACCTCGCGCTGCTCGTGCTCACCTACGTCTCCTCCTCCGAGGACTTCAGTGGGTGCCCAGACAAGGGAAGGGTGAAGGGCACGGGAAGAGGGCACAGCCCCCTTTCCTGCCTAAGGGTGAGGGTGGTGTCCATCCTCCTTTCTCCCTCCAGCCATCCACGAAAATGCTTTCATTGTGTTTATCGCGGCATCCCTCAGTTACATGCTCCTCACCTGCATTCTCTGGCGGCTGACCAAGAAGCACACAGTAAGTCAGGAGGTACGGACTACCCCTGCTGGGCACTAGGAAGCCCAGAAGAGAATCAAGGACATCTGTCCTCAGGATGTGGGTAATGATGGCTGACAAAGGACTTTCTATTAGGAACCCAGCAGAAGGCATGGGGGCTTTGGGCCGAGGCTTGGAGAAAAGTGAATAGTTGACTTGTCAACCATTTGGGTAGTACTGGAAAATGCATAGAGGCTGGAGATGGGGCCAAAATCAAGGGTAGCAGCCAGGCCCAATGGGTTAGAAACACTATGTCAGTGGGCTGGTTTGTAAGAACCCCCACCCACATACGTGGCCTTTCTTTGCCCAACAATACCTGAAAGTGTTGGGTTGGTGGGTGAACTCCATGCATCTTTCCTACTCCATCCCACTGAAGTGGGAAGGGCAAGAGATAGCTCTTTTCCTTGGCTTCATTATCCCCCTAAATGCAGGGATGTGGACATGCTCATCATTTTTGCTGCCCGTCTGTATTTCCTTCCATGACCACTTTGGGAACCAAGGGGGGAGTCCTAGCCCTTAGGAACTAAGTCTAAGAGGGAAGCCTACCCACATATACCCAACAAGCTGCAGAGTGATCAGACAGTCCATCCTCTAGGATCGCAAGTCCTACAGCTGGAAACAGCGGCTCTTCATCATCAACTTCATCTCCTTCTTCTCGGCGCTGGCTGTCTACTTCCGGCACAACATGTATTGTGAGGCTGGAGGTGAGACCAGGCTAGGATCTGTAAATGGTCTAAGTGACTTCAGAGCACCTGTGGTGTTTTATTTTATTGTAGGCAGTGGTCTTGGGTACTGGCTATCATTGTGTTCTCTGTGGTGGGCTGGTGATTTAGGAAGTTCTCTGTGGTGGGCTGGTGATTTAGGAAGTTGTCACTAAGACGGTAAAACAAGAGGTTCATCATGCCCTGTTCCTTGTGTCCTCCTAACAGTGTATACCGTTTTTGCCATCCTGGAGTACACTGTTGTCTTAACCAACATGGCGTTCCACATGACAGCCTGGTGGGACTTCGGGAACAAAGAGCTGCTAATAACCTCTCAGCCCGAGGAAAAGAGATTCTAAATCCTTCTCTGATGCTGGGAAGAGGCAACCCACTGCCCTTCAGAAACAAGAAGCCACTCCGGCCTTCTCCATGTCCTCTCCAGCTGGGACCTGGGGGAGAAGAGCAGGAGTGGGCGTGACAAGGCTCACCCCAGCATGCTGGTGTCTCCCAACCCTCACAGGGATTTTCAAGAAACATCACCACTAACGGAAAGGTCCTCAGAACTGTGCTGGCAGGAAAGCTCCACCACTTGGTGCTAAACAAACAAACAAACAAACAAAAGTCCTGAGGTTCATGACTATCATTTAGGTTTTGACCTTTAAATAGACACTTTTCACTGAGGTTAGGAACCACTGAGCAATGGCTGCTACTTGAAGATCACAGCCATTTCGCTCTAGGTCATTCATTTGACTGATGTGTCTAGTGATCTACTAGAGTGGTTGTAGTTCTATGAATTGCCCAGGTGTTCCAGATGTATGCTCTTCCCATCAGCCTCATTGTGTTCCTGTGTATGCCTGCGGGGAAGGCTTTGCCGGCATCTCTGAGGTCATCTGATGGAAGTAGTGCTCTGTACTTGACAGATGACTTGTCCCAGAAGCATCAAGCATAGGATGTATTGTCCTTCCCATCTACAACCACTGGCTTTTTGGGTGAGCTGAAATATGCCTGTAAGCTTAGCATACTGGAGGCTGAGACGGGTGGACTGCATCAAGATCCATGCCAACCTGGGCTACAGTGAGACCTTGTCTCAAAAATGAAATGTCAGGCATGGTGGCACATGCCTTTAATCCCAGCACAGCAGAGGCAGGCAGATATCTGTGAGTTCAAGGCCAGACTGGTCTACACACTGAGTTCCAGGCTAGTCAGGGCTATACAGAAAGACCCTGTCTCAGAAAAAAACCAAAATAATCAACCTCTAAAATCACAGGCATATTAAGACCTTTCCCTCTGACAAGGGGACAGAGGTAGATTTCCCTATTCAAGAATAGGTTCCTTGATTTCCTTCATTTTCTCTACTGCCCCAGATCCCCAGCTTTGATTTGTATATTTTCTCTCAAAGGACAATAAATTTTTTTCTTTTGCCAACAATCTGGGGTAGGTATGTTACTCTTTAGACTCATGGCTTTCAACGCCTCACTTTGGAGCCTTGACCAGGAAGTCTTTTCCTCAAGCTTTGCATCCTAGTCCTCTATGGCATCTGTGGCTGGGCCCCAGAGCTTTGTTAGGGAAATTGAGGGGTGGTGGTAGGGAACCACAATGAAGCCTACTGTCTTCTATCCCCTCTTAGAGGAAACAAAAGGTTCCCAGTCTCTGGGGAGCCCTAGCTCATGCCCACCCGCTAATGCCCAGCACACAGGGAGGAGCCGGGGCCGCTGGAGACAGGAGGTTTTATTGACGCTGATGGGGGCAGGAAAGGCCCCCAGGAGCACGGGGCCTGAGTCAGTCAGCAGATGCATGAGGCCTGGGCACATGGGGCAGGTTAGGGCAGTTTTCTTCTCAGGGCTCTGTGGCTCCTCCCCTGAGGGAGGGAGAGAATATCTTGGAGAGCCTACTCCAAGAGCGGAAGGCAGAGAGGTTAGAGCCCCTAACCTGACAGGAGGCACCACAATAGGCAGCAACAACTTTGTGGGAAGCTGGATGAACTGGTCAGTAGCAGGAAATGGAGGGTAGCACTGGGTTGGCCTCTTGGAAAGGTCAACCTGGCTTAGGTGAACTCATGGAATACTTGGTATTCCCAAGCAGAGTGGGGTGGGGCCCAAAGCCCCTGTCCCTGTGTACCTCCTTAAGGAATAAAAGGCATTCAGGGAGTCCCCTGGGAAGGGGTGCCAGAATTAGTCCTTAAGGCACAGCTGGGGGCAGACAAGGCGCCAAGGCACAACTGGTGCGGGGACATGGGGTAGCCTCCAAGCTGAGTGCCAGGGTCACAAGAGGATGCAGGACCGGCCACGCTTTATCGGAGTTGGGTTGAGCACCGCCCGGACAGCCTCGGCAAACACCTCCTTGACGCCGTCCTGCTGCAGAGCCGAGCACTCGAGGTAGCGCACAGCATGGATCTGCTTGGCCAGTGCCTGGCCCTGCTGCGGTGTGATCGGCGCTTGACCCTGCTCCTTGAGGCGCCGTAAGGTATCAGGCTGGGCTCTCAGGTCCTTCTTGGTGCCCACCAGGAGGATAGGCACATCTGGGCAGTGGTGACACACCTCTGGATGCCACTTGTGCCTCACATTTTCATAGGAGGGTGGACTGGCAATGGAGAAACAGATGACAAAGACGTTGGTCTGAGGGTAGGAAAGGGTGCGGAGGCGGTCGTATTCCTCCTGGCCCGCAGTGTCCCACAGGTTCAGATTCACCGTGCGCCCGTCAACTGCACTCTGGGCGCTGTAATTGTCGAACACCGTGGGGATGTATTCCTTGGGGAAGGCATTAGTCGTATAGCAGATGAGAAGGCATGTCTTGCCCACAGCCCCATCACCCACCACCACACACTTGATGCTCTGCATTGTGTGTAAAGCTGCCGCAGTGGAGGCGGTGCCTCCCTGCTCTTCTGGACCCCACTGGAAGTAGTAACCTATGGAGAGATGAGAGAGACATTCTTGATTTAGGAGACCTGTCCCTATTGAGAAGAAAAGATGAAGATATACAGAGAAAACCCACTTCTTGCTCTCAGTTATCCTGACATCATCCCCAAATCTCATCAAGACAAACATTAGAAACAAGGAGAGGTATTGAGCAAGATGCTGCAAAGCTGCAGCATTATATGAGCTATATATAGTACCAGCCTAAGATCAAATTCCAGTCCAACTGCTGTTTCTAGCAATGACAGTGGACAAACCACTCCTCTGAACCTCAGTTTTCTTATCTGCTAAATGAGTATAATATCGACTCCACATACTTATTGTATGGATTAGTTATCACATTTAAAACATTGAACGCCGGGTGGCGGAGGCGCATGCCTTTAATCCTAGCACTCGGGAGGCAGAGGCAGGCAGATCTCTGTGAGTTCGAGGCCAGCTTGGTCTATAGAGTGAGTTCCAAGACAGGCTCCAAAGCTACAGAGAAAACCTTGTATGGAAAAACAAAACAACAACAACAACAACAACAAAAAACTAAACCAAAAAAAATTAAGGATAATACCTGGTTCATTAATGCTAGCTATTTTTATTCTTCCTCGATACAAGGGTCTGCTAGACCATCTACTACATATGGGCTCCTCTCACTAGTCTGATCTCCCAATATTTGATCCAAAGCCTCAAAATTAAAGACAGTGTTCATGATGGTAGTGGGGGACCCCTTGTTGGGAAGTGGGCTACAATGGACCCAAGCAGTGGCACTGGTTCTCTCCCAGGCTGCAGCTTCTTCTAGGACCAGCTGGGAGGGAAATGGTATTACTTGATGAGGCTACTTCTCACGTTCCCATTAACAGGATTCCCATCTGATTTATATGAGTATGTTTTCAACCTTCGGATCTTCAGATAGACCCTCAGAGTGGGTAGTAATGTAAATAAAGGCCCTCTGGGGCAGTAGAAAGAACCTCAGGCTGGAAGACCAGAGAGTAAGTTCTACCTCATCTCTGACTTGCTGCAGCCAAGCACGAGGCACTTATCCCCTCTGGGTCTGTTTTTCTTTCCAAGAAATGAAGGTAAAAGGTCTATGACAGGGCTGGAGAGATGGCTCAGCAGTTAAGAGCAGGTACTGCTTTGAGGACCTGAGTTCAATTCCCAGCATCCCCTCTGAACAGCTCCACAATTGCCTGTAACTCCAGATCTAGGGAAGCCTATGCCTCTGGCCTCTGAGGAAACCGGCACACATGCAAAACGCACATACCGACACACACATACACAGCTGAGTGTGGCGTGTTTACCTATAATCCCAGCACTCAGGCAGCAGAGGCAGGAGGATTACTGTAAGTTTGAGACCAACCTCGTCTACCTAGTGAGTTCTATCTAGGATATAGTAAAACCCTGTCTCAAAACAAAAACAAAAACTGACAGCCTTACTTAAGGAGGAAAACATATCACATGCTTTCTCTCATATGTGAAATCTAAATTTAAATATATATCAGATTTAAATATGTGTGCGTGTGTGTGACAGGAAAGCAGAAGGGGAACTATCTGGGAAGAGGAAGGACATTAGTGTGGAGAGAGGAGGGGTGACTATGAGCAAAGTATAATGATAAATATGATGCACACATAGGAAAACTTCATAATGAAATCTATTTTATTATATACTAACTTAAAAAGCCTCAGAGGCAGGGGTCATTCGTGTGTCCACTGCATTATTTGAGTCCTGGCATTTCACTCCTGGGCCTGAAATCTTCAGATCAACACAGAAGGGGACTAAGCAGAGGTAAGACACCTCACTGGAGGTGGTGGCGCACGCCTTCAGTCCCACTCTGAAGGCAGAGGCAGGGGGATCTCTGTGAGTTCGAGGCCAGTCTGGTCTACAGATCAAGTTCCAGGACAGGTCCAAAGCTACACAGAGAAACCCTGTCTTAAAAAACCAAAAAACAAAAGACTAAGACCCTCCAAGTCCAGTAAAGAACCGACATGGGCAGGAAGACAAGGAAGGACTTCTGGCCAGCAGCCCCAAGGCCCGAGACAACAGACTCTCTAGGGAGGTGGTTATCAACCAGCGATCAGTAAATCAGCCCTCGAAGGAGTGGGGAGGGAGAAGAGCTTCCGGGCTGGCAAGGGAAGAGGGCCTGACACCGGAAAAGGATTATGAATGAGTTAGTGTCCAAAACAAGGTGTGGTGTATGATCAAGAGCACTAGATACCCGAATCTGACCTACCGGGCTCACCTGCTGACCTTGAACCTCAATGAAACACTTGTACGAGAAGTCTTTACAGAGGGCATGGTATCATGTTACCTGATCCTCCCTGTGACCTACTGGGAGGACTTCTATTTTACAAAGAAACCAAACTCAGAGCTGTTGAAGTAGTCCAGCCTCACACAGCTATTTAGAGTATGGGGGCCGGGACACAAACTCAGTTCTGCCATCCAAAATCCTCTGTAAGTTTTCTTCATTGTATCACATGGCTCTCTGCTAACCGTGGAGCCTTGAACAAATTAGTCACTTCCTTTACCATAGCCTCAGTTTCTTCATCTGTATAGAGCAAGAGTCGTAACGCTTGCCTTCCTGGCCTCGTGGGGACGCAGCATGACAGCGAATATACATTTGTGTACCGTGCACACGGGCAGTGACAGAAGCAAAGCCTTTCATCCCTCGAGTCGCTTTGCACGGCCTAGGATGCTTACGTGTGAGTAGCAGCTTTGGCTTACTCCTCCCTATTTACTTCCAGTTCAAACCTTCACCCTCTCCCAATACAACTCTCCTCTCTTTCCCCCTTTATTTTAGTATTATTATCTTTTTGTTGTTGCTGTTGTTAGCTCTACCAAGGATTGAATCTAGAGCCCCACATAAGCTAGACTGGTGCTCTACCATTAAGCTCTTATCTCCAGCTCTCTGGCAGTTCTTTTCTCTGAAATTTTTTGGCTGAAGTGGGTCAGATAAGTTTCCTTTACTTACTACACTATACACCACAGGCTTCTCTAACTTCTATCAAACTGGAAGAAAAGACTGTCAGTGCCGTAGGAGGCCAATATCTAGGACTGGATTTTGATTATGACTGGGATGTGACTCAGTGGTATGCACTTGCCTAGTATATGTAGGTCCATTCAATCTCCAGAATTCTGCTCCCTAGTAATAAATATAATCTAAAAAAGAATCAAACTTGGTTTAATAAATAAATAATTGATGTTTGAAGATCTATTTATTAGCAAATGACAGCAACTTGTTCTAGGTTTTTGTTTGTTTGTTTTTTTTGAGACAGGGTTTCTCTGTGTAGTTTTGGTGCCTGTCCTGGATCTTGCTCTGTAGACCAAGCTGGCCTCAAACTCACAGAGATCCGCCTGGCTCTGCCTCCCAAGTGCTGGGACTAAAGGAGTATGCCACCATCGCCTGGTGTGTTCTAGGTTTCTATACCCAATTTAACTCATTCAGATCATGCCTGGACTCTGTGTCATTCGAAGTTGATAATAATGTAAGAGGGGCTTTAGAATCAAACAGGCCTGGATTTAAATCCTAGTTGCCCCACTAGGATTAGGCCACTAGTTTTGTGACCCTGGATTTAGGATGAATTGCCTCTGTAATCTTCAATTTCCTGATCTCTCAAATCCAGCCACAGTAGCACTATCTCACAGGGTCGCTATAAAGGCTAAGTACATTGATATACTATATGTGCATGCTATAGGGCACTTAGTATGAGTTCCTGGCTCCTTGCTCCAAAAGGGTCTGTAAAGCAAATCTCGGTCTTTCCTCCACGCCCCTCTCCCCACCTTTTTTTGAGACAGGGTTTCACTGCGTAGCCTGGTTAGCCTGGAACTCACAGAGATCCACTTGCCTCTGCCTCCGGGGTGCTGGGATTAAAGGTGTGTGCCAGCACCCCTGGAAGTCCTGGCTATTCTTCTGTCTCAGATTTTATGCTTGTTTTTCTTTCTACCGCTACTCCCTTTCCCACTCAAATCTTCCCGATTCTTCAAGGCCTAGCCTAAATCTCACCATGCCATAAAGCTACTGAATTATTCGTGTTTCCATAGCATGGTCACCCCTTGTAACTCTGCTTTGGCTCCATGTGAATCTCCTTCTCTATACATAAGGGACAGATATCCCCTTAAATAGCAGGCTGGGTTTCTTTCAACTCAACCACAGAAAAACTTTGAGTACAGGGCTAGACACACAGGAGTGTACAGCCACTGCCTTTTGATGTGCTGGGCCAGCCTTTATCATGAAGAATAGGCTGGACCCCCCACTCAAGCCTGCCCCAGCCAACAATACTACAATGCTGAGTTTTAGTGGAGAATGACAGCCCCCACCACCCAAAAAAAAAAAAAAATCTCGCTAATTACCTTGAAATGGCTCTAGATGGGTAAGTGTGGGAACATAGCTCATGGGGCAGGAGGATGGAGCCTATCAGGGTGAGTATGGTCCCTGGAGTCCAGCTTGCATCCAGTGGGCCCTGGCCTTGGGGTGTGTCCCAAGCAGGCCCAGAATGGGGAGGAAAAGGAAGTACTGATGTTTGCCTGATTGCCTGATCTCTGTGGCAGTTAGAGCAGGGGAAGTGTCCCAACTGGGAGTGGGGGAGGGGAAGCACGGGCTCTAAAAGGTGGGTACGTGCAATCCTACAGCCTTCTAAGCCACCTCTCTAACACAAAGCTCTCGGTATTTTGCAACCCTCCGGCTACCTACCTACAACACACATTCCAAACCTTACCTCTGACTACACTACCCTGTCCTTTGCAAAGAGACCTCTACAGTCTCTACCCCCAAAACACAAGCAACATTAGCAGGGACAAGCACTACTGCCACCTACTCCTAGAATGTTCTGTACGAGCTAGGGAGTGGTGGTGGGGGCAGAGGTGGTTGCACTCGCCTTAAATCCCAGCACTTGGGAAGCAGAGGCAGGCAGGTCTACCGAGCGAGTTCCAGGACAGCCAGTGTGACAGAAAAACCTTGTCTTGAAAAACCAAAAAAGAAAAAAAACCCAAAAAAACAAAAAAACAATAATAATAATAATAATAATAATAATAATAAAGTTTCTGTACATAATCCATGTCACAAGTGATTTCACTGATCCAATGTCTAGTCCCTGTCTATTTCATATGGAGCCAATCAGAATCTTATCTCTTGTCCTTAGACTGGGAAAGCCTGGAGGGCAAAGTCCTGCCTGATTTCTGACTCCCTGAGTATAGCACATGGCGCTGTCAGTAAAAAACAAACAGTGAGCTCAATCTGCCCCTCTTTGCACACAAGAGCTCATCTCCCATGAGTGTTGTGCACCCCTTCAGATTCTTCCTGTCCTCTGGGCTTGGTTCTGTTTCCCACCTTCTTCAGACAACCTTTCCCAGTATTGATTGATCTGGATGATTTGTGGGGAGGGAAGCCTGTTTATTTGCAGAAGCCCAGCACAAGGCTGAGCAAAAGTTGCAGAGTGATATACAACGCTCCCCCACCCCCCATCAATCCTGACATTGAGACTGGGAACAAGGAAAGCCTCTATGTCCAAGAGACACTGGACAAAGGTAGCCAACTTCTTCCTCACACAGAGAAACAGAAAGTTAGGGTAATGAACCCACAAGCTAGATTTCTCTGTTCTTAGCTACGAGAGTGAGAGGTCAAGCAACGGTAACTCAGAGGGGCTGCAGAAAATGGGAAGAAAAAGCAGAAGAGAGGCTTAGGATTGGACTTGGTTGGCCGAAGACAACCAAGCCAGGGACAGGGCCCTGCAAGCTTGTTTGTTTGTTTGTTTGTTTGTTCCGAAGGGAGGACAGAGGAGAGGTGGCACAAGGAGGCTCACACTGGGGCTGCAGCTGCCTGCAGCTGGGCTGGGAGGAGGAAGCTAGGGGAGACATGAGGTCAGTGTGGGACTGGGACCAGGCCAAGGGCTGAGACTCTTTCTTCCCCTTCTCCGCATCAGCAGGGAAGAGCCTAAGAGAACCTAGTTCTCAGCCTTAAAACAAAACAAAACAAAACAAAACAAAACAAAACAAAACAACAAAACCCTGAGCTCACGCCTTTAATACCAGCAGAAACAGGCAAATCTCTGAGTTGGAGGCCAGCCTGGTTTTCAAAGTGAGTTCCAGGACAGCCAGGGCTACACAGAGAAAGAAATCCTGTCTCGAAAAACAAAACAACAAAAAAACCAAACCAAAATGCCATACCGAGGGACTCTCCTCTTTTTCTCACTCTCCATCTCTGGGCTCCTGGAGAAAGGACTTTGCACTATAGTAGGCAGGGCAAGAGCGGAGAGTTGATGCTACTTACTAGGGATTGCAAAGGAGGAAGAAAGAAGACAATTGTAGCAGAGGACAGAGGGTCCAGACAGCTCTACTAAGTCTGTCCCATGCTCACCCCAACACCCAGGGTGTTCCACAAAGGGTGAGCCCCAGAGACAGGACAGCGCCAGCTTGGGGAGCCAAGCTGCCCCTCCCCCACCCAACAGCACAGAGGAAGGCTCACACACTGGCTTCTTCACCCCGCCTAGCAGCTCAGCACTCTCTGGGCCCCATGAAAGGCTTGTGAAGTGGCACTTCCTTTGCTTTTGCTCACTTCACACGAGGCTGTGGGTGCCAACCTTGCAATCCTGCCTCCCCTACTTAAAAACACAGAGAAACCCAGGGCTTCCTAGTCCTTTCAGTGTGCCACGCAAGGTCTGAGGGGGTTTCCACAAGGGAAAAAAACATCAGGGAGGAAACTCCGCATCTATTTTCCACTGTCAGTGGGTACAGCACTGGGCAGAGGACAGGGTATAACACCCCCATCCTGGAGTCCCGCAACAAAATTCCAGCATCACTGCCTTCTTATCTCTCAACCCCTAGCAATCTTTGTACTTTGCATAAGGAGCGACAGTTCTGCCCTGGAGAGATCAAGGCTGGTAAGACAGGAAGGCTGAGTCTGAGGCACTGCTCTATCTCTTAGGGGAGGGACAGTCAGTCAAACCTATCAGTGTTCACTGTGACCTTTGGACGTATTGAAAAATGCAAATTGGTTTTTTGTTGTTTGCTTTTTTTTTTTTTTTTTTTTTTTGACAGGGTCTCACTATATCACCCTGGCTGGCTTGGAACTTGATATGTAGACCAGGCTGGCTTCTGCCTCCCAAGCACTGGGATAAAGGTGTGTGTATACCACCAGGCCTGACTTGCAACCTAATGTTGAAATAGAGCCAAGAAAGAGTAAGGATCTGGATCTCCTAAACCTCTGGCTTGATGTTACTCTCACAAAGCAGAGAAGGTGAAGACTGTTAGTCTGACCTTTGACTTCATTCAAGATGGCCTTAGCATTGTTTGCTCCTTAGTAATGGGCTAGAGGGCTGCAGGGATGGCTTAGTAGGTTTAAGAGCACTTGTTCTTGCAGAGGACTCAGATTTGATTTCCAGCACCCACATAGTGGCTCACAAGCCCATAGAGTTCCAGTCCAGGGGATCCCACACCTGGATGTACCACATGAATGTGGTACACATACACATATGTAGGCAAAACACCCATGTCCATAAACAAATCTAAAATAAATAAATAAACGAGCCAAAAGAGTCAAGTTGACATCTGTCTGCATCCTTTTGTGTTTAAATCCCCAAGCCTCCCTAGCCCCAGCCCATCTTGGAGTGCTCATGGTTTAGCACTCACATTGCCCTACTGCACAGCCAGCCACCCGGGTCCTGCCCTAGCTGCGAAGCTCCTCCTCTGGCCTTTAGCTCCTGGGGACATGCCCTCCCCCCAATGTGAGATGAGGACAAAAGAGGAAGCTGGACCCTGGACAGGAAAACCAGTCTGATCTGGGGAGGTGGCCCAGGCTTTGTCTTTGGTTTCCCTTCGAAGATCTTCTCACAGACCCCTACAAACCTTCCCACTGATGGATCAACACTGTACGTGAAGGGAAGCGGCTTTCAGTCTGTACCCAGGCATCCTTCTTATTCCCGGTTCTCCAGCTACTATCACCCCAGGATCTTCACAGCTGCCTGTATGACCACAACCTCTCCTATCTTCCTGCTCATAACCCCCTATAAGCTCCTATCAGATACCTCATCTGCCTTAACAGCTCCCCCAAAGCAACTCTCCAAAGCCCAGATTGCTAAGCAGGTGACATGTACATGTAACAATGTCACCCTGCCACTTCTTCTCATATTACCTTAGCCACACTTCTATAGCCAAAGCCTCCACAGCAGCTCCCTAGGTAGCCCCCCACCCATGGTATTTTTCCACTTAGATCCCCCCCATCCTGATCATATTTTTCTTGCAATTAGTTTAAACTTCCAATGAAGCCAGACCTTGCCTAAGAGAAAAACCCTGTGACTTCCATCCTCTCTTTGCCCTCAGAGCCCTGTGGGTTGCTTAGTTATCCAGAACACTAAATTAAGTACTGGTTTGTCAAGCTAGGAATCAGGGCTCCTGAGGATTTTTATTGAGCTGTGACGCTGAGAAAATGTGCTGTATGCACATCCTTTCCTGAGCTGGGATTTAATACAGATCCCTGGGATTTCCTCCGTGGGGCCAAACCTCTGTACCTCCCAGACACGAGAGCAGGAAAGACAGGTGGAGAAGGGCAGGACTAGAGGAGGAAAGAATGGATAGGAGAGGGACAACTGTGAGTGGTAAGCGGATAGGAAAGGGAAGGAGCCCAGCTCTTAAATTTAGCTATGGTGGAAGATCCTCCAATTGTGGCACTTGCTCCCCTCCACTTCTCTTTTATTCTCATGGAGAGCAGTTAATACAAAAGAGCAGAGGAGGGAGAGACAGACAGAATCCCTGAGCATGCACTCCGAAGGCTGAGGAAGGGGCTCGAGAATGCAGACAAGAACTTACAAGGCCAGGACAGACTATGTTAGACTTTGGAGAAATTCCTTACAGAGAGGGAACAGAGTCCTAGGTAAGAAGCAAATATCAAGGATGCTTAAAGACAGAAGGGTCAGCAGAAGTCCCCGGCAAGGCTCTGACACCAGAAAATGCAAGTACCCAATCTCTGCAGTCCCCAGAAAGCTGCAGGGAAGAGGGACAAACTCCTTTTTCATACATCCCATTCCTAATCAAAAACTTAAAGCCAGTTGGGACTGAAGTTTTCCCTCCAGAATCTTCCCTTTGCTCCCTCCTTTTCTTGTCACACCAAATAGCCCACCCCATTTCCCCACTGGTTGGAACCAGTAAGTACTGGGAGACCAGGACCTTCAGGCTAGTCCCCCAACTCCTAGGCTGGATTCTTCGTTGAGCACCTAACAATCAGGGTAGTTTTGATTTCCCATGGCCTTTCTCACTGGTCTTATTCTTGTGTCACCCTACTCCGACTGCTACACACTGCTTCCCTCTGCCTAACCCCACCGTCACCCACTGCAGGTTCCCTTCATTCTGCTGGCTTCTGCTCTGGGCCTTCTCAAGGCTGAGGGCAGTTATTTTGTCTCTAAGAGATAAAGATGTTGGCACACCAGAACTTGCATGTTTACTCGTGTGTGCACGTTTCCAGCCCTTTAATCATCTCCATCATTGGGAGGCTGCAGCCTGCATCTCTAAGCTAAGGAGGTGTGAATGGGCTCTCAAACTCAAGTCTAAAGCAGTTTCTGACACCAAAGCTAAAGATCGGAACATGAGAAAGGAGACAAACGAGGGCAGCAGGGAAAATGGAAACAAAAGGGGGATATGTGTGTGTTAGCCAGAGGCTGGGAAGAGATGGGAAGGGGAGGCCTCAGAGAACCGAGGAGAAACCAGCAGGGCAGGGTTAAGTGTGAGATCAGGGCCTAGGTATATCTATGCGGTTGCGGGGAAAGAGAGTGAAGAAGATGGATATGGTAGACACTAAGGAGAGTGGAGGAAGGCAGCATGTGGAATTCAGGTGAGAGAGAAGACTAAGAGACAGTTCTCAATCATTCCCGAAAGCCAGTACTCCCAGCTGCCTCTCAAAGTCGTCAGTGACTGTTGGTATGGAGACCTTTTCCCTCCCTAAGTTTATCCTCAAAAAAGCAAGGCCAGATTGAGTCAGTTAGACACAACAGACATGTTCACTAAATACCTGTTGCATGGCACAGAGATAAGGAGGTCGGCTCAGAAAAATCCAGAGAGAAGGAGCGGGGATTCCCCACCCAGCCCTGCTGAGGGCTGCAGCAACAGTGTAGCTATAGACTGGCTCGGACCTTCCCGGGTGAAACCTTTCTCTGCATTCTCAGGCTTCAGAGGCCCCAGACACCGCCCCCCTCTCAGCCTCACAAATGTCACAACTGCAGAGAGGAGAGCGCGCCTTCTCTAAGCCAGAGGCCCTTTCCTTTCACACACTATTGAGCACCCCCCACAACTTTTGAAGGCACCCCACCGCAGAGTCCCAACCTCACAGCTCAGCGCTTTCCCACTTCCGAGCCTCTCAGGGCTCCGATCTCAGCGATCCCTCGCGGCTCTCGGG
>CABHPH010136023.1:10907-33903 GCA_902168325.1 Peromyscus nudipes | reverse complement strand
GTGGGCTGGTGAGTGAGAGTGGGCTGGTGAGTGTGGGCTGGAGATGTGGGCTGGTGAGTGTGGGCCGATGAGGGTGGAATGGGAAGCATCTGGTCTTACATCTCATGTGCCAAATCCAGGAATTCCAAAGGTTCTGCTCTCCCAGGCCACTTTCCCCACCATGGACGCCATGATTCCTGCAGCCCTTCAGTCTTCCAGGAAGCTTCAACCAGTTCCAAGGACATTTGCACACAAAACCTAAGAATGTTACTCACAGTGCTGACACAGAGTTAGTTACACAGAACACAACTACTACACTGAGATTAGAGAGACTGCTCTTCATCTGTCCCCAACGCTAGCATGAGTCATCCGCCATTTCAGAAAAGCATGTCACTGTACAGCAATGCCGCACTCGGAAGATGAGTCACTAATGCTCACGTCTATGTGCCCCAGTCTGCTGCTGTCACATTTGGGGTAATTCTATGAACAGAGGCAAGTGTCTAACAGCATTATGTCTACACAAGGGTCACATTTATTATAAATCACTTTTATTTGTCTTTCTTACATTGGGACATTTTATTATTTTTTTAAAAAAACATATATATGTAAATGTGTGTGTGCTATAATGGGTTAATTCAATTTTGATAAAGTAGTGACTAGAAAATGTTTATCATGGTAAGGATTGAGAATCACTAGTTTAAATTCCTGGGGGGAAAAGAGTAATATTACCAACTAATGATATTGTTGGGGATCAAGCAAGCATGGAAGAGCCTTGCTTAACAACAATAAAAGCACTATTGCCAGCTGTCCTGACCACGCAGGCTCTGACTCATGCTAATGACATCATAATGAGAAACACCAGGCACAAATAAATAATAATCATGTATGTAGGGACAGGGATGCACATGGCCGTGAGTGCCTGATGTCAGAAGGACTCTGAAGACCAAGTTTGTAGTAGGAAAGGGTAAAAATCACAAGGCAAAGGAATTCTATATACTGACCTGACATCTCAAAGTATTCTTTCTTTTGTCAGACCTGGTCACTAGCTGAGTAAACAGAAGTGCCCATAGCAACCACTGACTCATCACATTGCTCTGGTCACTAATGTTTGGAAAGAACTGGAGCTGGGTTTGTATCTGCAGCAGCGTGTTCTTTTGGTCATTCCCACTGTTCTTGATGTCATGTAAAGAAGCTTTGGGTAACATGCATTTGCTGTCAAAAGTGTTAATTACATACTCCACGATTTACTCTTTAAAATGTGTCATATGAACATTTCACCATTCCTTAACACTGTAAAATAGCATTAACGTATCACTCTAACTCCTCTGTCTCCTTCATGTCCTTCTATGCCCCGAGTATCTCGCAGCATTGCGAGATGAGGGAGCCAGACTTCTTACATGGTGGCTGACTTATCTGGAGTGAATGCTCGAAGAGACAAGAAGTGGTATTTGTTCTTCACCTAAGGACTGCACATGAAAACTAGTCCCTGTTACAGCACCCATCACTGAGCCCACTCACAACCAAAGGAAGAGAATGAGATACAGCTTTTCTTTGTATCATCAAGGGATTTGTAGTGGCCATGATTCCATATGACTATTTCCTGTCACTAATTCTCACTGTTCAGCAAAACATAAACATACAACACACGGAGAGAGTTAAAAACAAACAAACAAACAAACAGAAAAACGAAATGTGGCATTATTAAGAGACTTAAAAGTTTTTGATAAAAACAACTGAAAATCATCACATCCGTAAATAATTGCTAGTGTTTTTTGGAATCTTTAAAATTAGTGTACAAAAGTAAGAGAATGGTGAAAATGGTAAACAGCACTATTGGCAGTGCACAACTTTCAATTCTGTTTCTAAGAGCAATGCCAAGTTCTTTCTTGTGTACACAAGCAGCCCGGCTTTAGAAGCATCAATACCTAAGCTTCAGATAGCATGTGATGGTCCAAGGACAAGGCATGCTTCCAGAGATGAGCGTGGCAGGTGAATTCAAGATGTGAACATGGAAACAATCACAGAAATTGTGCAATCACAGGTGCATTCAAGACTGCACTGGGAGGTGGGCCTCATGCAAGCTTACTTGATAAATACTGATTACATAATTATTGAGGGTCTGCCATGTTGAGGAGAAAAGTGCCACACTCTTTTGGGAATAAAAAGATAAATAACATGTAATCTTCATAGGGAAACAAAAGTACTTAACATGTTTAGCATGGTTGTGTTGCTTGTGTGTGAGTACAGATCTCACAACAAAGCCAAAAGAAGGCACTTACGGATAAAATAAATGTGCACAGATGAGTATAAATATGTGTACATGTGTGTGTATGTGAACATGAATGCACCCATTTGTAAACAGCCAATATGAGATGTTTGAAAAGTAATACATCAGAAATTAAAAAAGGAGGTATGTGAAAGCTTTAACATCATAAATCACAAGGGTTTTGTTTATGAACCAAATGTGATTTTTCAGTTACTTGCATTTACTAGATTACCTATCGATTTAGTTTTCAGGTTTAATGTTAGAATTATTTAATGCAGGGATAAGAATTATTACAAAACTGTGTACATCATAAGCTTCTCTCTGGTTTCCAATTAAAGATTATACAACTACAATATTTACATTGTTCAGAACGTTGTTTTAACTAAGTTGAAGAAGCACATGTATTACAAGCTCCTACTACTTCATGCAAGATATGTGACAAGAAAAAAAAAAACCCACAGTCACTAAATGGCCCATTTTACTCAGCAAAAGTAAAAGTGGGATAAATAGCAAACCTTTCTTGTCTAATAATTCTTGAATGTTCCTATGGCATGGGAGTGGGGGTGAGAAAGGTTTGCATTTGTTCAGACAGTCTTGTTGCACAGTCCTGAAAGTACAATCCACCCAGGCTGCTCTTGGACTTGTGGCATTCACCTGCCTCCTGAGTGCTGGGCCACAGCACACACTGCCACACCCAGCCGATTTCAGTCCTAATCACATGGAATGGTCTCATCCAAATGAGATGGATACGGGAAAGCAGGCTTCTGCTATGATGCTTCCAGAATACATAAAATACACCGAACACATCCTGCTTCTACAAGGTTTTATCCTTAAAATGAGTAACAGCACAGACGTCATTTATATGATTGGTTATATAGGAATGGCTACATGCAGGCCCATTCTTCTAACTATGTGCATGCCACCTACCCATGCTGTCCTGTGCTGAGTATATACATCTCCTGAGTAATTCAGTGAAAACTAGGTCTATTGGTCATTGTTGAGATAAAAAGAACAAGAAATCCCTATAACGTATTTAATAAAGTCTACTGTTTTAACTATCACAACGGCAGTTAATCACTAGTTCAGTATGGTATCTATCTCCTACATCTTGTTGACAAATGCAAATTCTGTATTACACAGTTTTTATATATTGCTGCCAAATAAACTGTGATAAATTCAGCACTAATTTACCATTGGTAAATAAAAAGATAACTAAAACTGAATTTCAAAATACATAAATCAAATTTGCCAAAAAGACCAATTGAATGGCTAACAAATCCCAACATTCGCCACATTTACCTATTCCTAGAACTTTGCTTATATAAGCAAGCATCCCTTCTCACTCATCATCTGAGCTAACCTTATGAACGCCTTCTTACCTTTCCAAACATACTGCTCTTTCATTCACGTAAACACTAAGAACACTGGTGTACCTATTATAAAGTTGGGAGTGGTTAGTAAGCAAGGGCTTGTGGTCAAGTTTTTCTATAGCAAACCTAGAGGACATTCAAACTGTCTCTATTCTTCAAGAACTACCTATACAGTCTGAATCACATTTGAATATTCTTACACAGCACAAATCCCTTGGGGTCATATTAAAAATATGTTCATGGTTATACATTAGGAAATTTGCTTCAATGATAGAGCCAAAAACTCCTACTTCTGAGAGAAATCATTCAGGTGAGAATAACTCACAGTGCAAAAGACATAAACAGGGGTAATTCAATAAGAAGATGAGAGAGGTTCCGCTAAGTTCTTCCTCTCAAGCAGGTTCCAGCACTTGCAGGGTAGCTGATTTAAGCATGGTATTTAATTTTTATTGGACGAGGAAGCAAAAAGATACAAAAATAAAAAAGAAGCCAAAGTCATATATTTAATTCATTTCCTTTCTGATTTCTTTAATTTTTTCCCCTCTCTCTCTCTCTCTCTCTCTCTCTCTCTCTCTCTCTCTCTCTCTCTGTGTCTCTCTCTCTCTCTGTCTTTCTCTCTGTGTGTGTATATGTGTATGAATGTGCGTGTATGTGTGTGTGTGTGTGCTAGTATCTGTGAATGTGTGTGTGTGTGTGTGTGTGTGTGTGTGTGTACATACACATGTGGAAGCTAGAGGCTTACATAGGCATTGTCCTTAGTCTCTCTACAACTCATTTTTAGTAGAGGCTCTCTCTCTGAAGCTGGAGCACAGACACACAGATGGGAATAATCTGACTGGTCAGTGAGCTAAAGAGACTGACCTGTCTCTGCTTCGCCCGGAAATGGAATTAAAGACATACATTCCAATACCTGGCCATGTCATAGGGCTGGTGGGAATCACACTCAGGTGCTCAACAGCAGGCACATTACCAACTAAGACACTCTGCAACCCTATCTCTTGAAAAAAATTAATGTATACGGCCAACTTTTCTATTAAGTGAGCATGTGTGTATGCATGTATGTGCACTCTGTTAAGTTATACTCATTCCATCAAGTACCACATTATCATCCAGAATGGATGCCTTCTCTCATCACTAATAACGAATATCTGTAAAGGCATGTAAAGTCATCATCATAAACCAGTAACCAGGGAAAGTTTCTCAACAATAATACTTTACGTGCATATAACCCATAAAAAGCTAGATAGGACAACCCCTCATAACACTAACAAACAACACATGCATTAAGTCAATTGCATCAGCCCCCAAGCACTGAGAGCTCAAGATCTTTGAACACACAGAGCTGATTTATTCTGCATGTACCCAGCTTAAATACTGCAATAATGAAATCACTTTCACTCGGAAGGAAATTGCCCAGTGTTAGGTTGCCAGTGGCAATTTTAATAAGACTTTCAACCTAACTTGGCTTTATGAAGACCCCAGATGAAATTCTTAATTTATTTAGTAATTCTAAAATTCACAGGTGAAGACAAGGGAGGGCATTTTCTAAAGAAACAGACGATTCTGGTGGCCTTCTTCTGTTCCTCACAACAGAGCTTCACTTCTGTTCCTCACTGGCTGTCACATTATCACTTTCATCTTCCACTTCCATCCCCGCCTTTACTGGACATCTATTCAGCTGACACTTCACTTAGACGTCTGAAGTTCCCTGACATAAAAACTCCATCTAACTGCTTCCTAAATGGTGGTTAACCTGCACAAATTTTAAATTTGACTTAATGGAACTGCGTACTCCTGTAGTTATTAGGACACTGGGAAAGCAGATCATGTCCTCAGAAGTGCACTTATTGTAAAGCTTCTGTTGATTTTCATTCACAAGATGAATTCTGCACAGAGGTATTTGCAAAGTGCTTCCTTTTACAATAAAATGCAGAGTCATTTTTCATTTGAACTCTTCCTACACAGTGAGAATCTTGCGCAAACATCAGACGAGGTGTCAAACTGCTTTGTTAACAAACTTATATCCCAGATGTGGCTGGAACAAGGGACAGACGGCTCCAATGCTCCCACACACCTAACAACTCAATTACAGTTATCTTATGGCGCCATCACATATTTTTCTTCAACAATCAAACAACCTCAGCTGGAAACCTCCAGCAATAACATAAATAAACGACCATCTGGCTAGAATAATTAAGGAAGGCTGGAAATAAAACATTAATTAGTGCAGTATTTCAAACGACCTTCAGAGGCCTGATTATGGAATTATATCTGAAACAGGTAACTACATATTTTGTTTTGCTGTTAAATTTAACTAGGTATGAATAAATAAAAATACCATTTTTCTCTTTCAGTGAGGACCACTGATTCAAAATGATGACATATTTCTTAAGTGTGATAATTAAATTAAAGGAACAAATAAACAAGTGAAACAAAAATGTCATCACAAACAAATTCCATATCACAAACATATAGGGCCTTAGGGATCATCTGGTTTAACCACCTTGATCCATGAAAGAGAAAAACCAGGCTCTGGGAGTAAATGATGTTCCACAAAGTTGCACACCTAGAGAGTGGCAGAGGGCAGAGGTGAGCATGAATACTAAATGCGCTGACCATGAGAATTTACATATTAATATTCAAGCATAAAATGGCACAAGGCACCCACAAAAGTGTCTTAGTTGTCAGTTTGCCATTTGACTAAAATAAAACTTCACAGACTTGTTCATGTACTGACTTCAGGTCACACCATGACACAACTCCAAAGTGATAAGCACAAAGCGTGCTCCCACCAAGAAAAACTCAAGACCCACAGGTCTCTCTCTCTTTATGGAGAGGACGACAGTAGGAAGCCCGTGCAGCCAGGAGCGGCTGCACCATCACTGCTTCTTGCTAATGAAACGGAGGCGATGCAGACAGTGTGAGACGCAGTTCACCTTCCCCACTGTGCCTGTGCCTGGCTGCTGGCTGCAAGGACTAGGGAACAGCACAGTCCTTTAACCAGAATGCAGAAGAAATGTGGAGGTGGCAGAAACATCCACATCATACTGGCCCACGGGAGAGGAGTAAATGTATATAATGAAGGGTTAACAGCACCCCTGATGGACACCAATTGTTCTACTAAAGCAGCCACTTTTACAAAATGACACTGATGTATAGCTTTAAATAATGAATTTAAGTGGCATTTTAAAAATCAGCATAATTTTAAGAATCGTTTGATATAAAGATCATCTCTTTTATATAAACCATCATTTCTGCTATTCTCCTGGCTCATGCACACATAATTCAAGGATGTGATGGGGATACTGTGAATGTGTTGCTCTGATTGATTGATAAATAAAACGCTGATTGGCCAGTAGCCAGGCAGGAAGTATAGGCGGGATAAGCAGAGAAGAGAATTCTGGGAACAGGAAGGCTGAGTTGGGAGTCGTGAACCAGAGACAGAGGAATCATGATGTGAAAATACCGGTAAGCCACAAGCCACGTGGCAAGGTATAGATTTATAGAAATGGATTAACTTAACATAAAGAACTGGATAGCAAGAAGCCTGAGTCATTAGGCCAAACAGTTTAAATAATATAAGCATCTGTGTGTTTATTTGGGTCTGAGTGGCTGCGGCCCAGGCGGGACTGGAGATCACTCCAGCAACAAGGTTGTTTTGTTCTTATTAGATAAACTGATACATTTTTATTAATGTATTTAAATTTTTATACATGTAAATAAAGTATTTTATCAGCTATGCCCCTTTCTTCTTCTCCTCTTTCCAGAACCACTCCCCAGCCCTCCTGATCTTGTGGCTTTTTTATATCTGTAACCCACCACTCCAATTTGTGCCGCCTCTAGCTTCCCATGTATGGGGCCATCCAATTGAGCATGGTTGATTTACCAGGCCCAGACCTTTAAAGAAAACACACTCCTATCCCTGGAAACCAAAGGGGAGTTCGTGAACATCTGCCTGTAATGTCAGACTGCTCACTGCTTTAGTCCTGTGTGGCCAACAACAGCTGCTGCTGAGTTTATGAATGTAAGGTTTCTGTCACAGTCAGAAGACACTTTGCTTTGGTCCCCCCTGACCCTGGCTTTGACAATCTTTCTGCCCCTTCTTCCACAATGGTCCCAGCACCTAGGGGGAGGCTGTGTGAATACAGATGCCACATATAGCTGAACACACAGCACTCACTTACTTGGACCATTTATAAAATGTATGGTTTTTAAAAAAATAAAATATATGGACGTTTATATGTATCTGAGCATATGTGCATACGGTTCCAAAGAAGCCAGGAGATAGCATCAGACCTCCCAGAACTATAGTTACAGACGGTTGTGAGTCACCACATGGGTGCTGGCAATCAAACCCAGGTCCTGGAAGAGCAGCCTGTGCTCTTGAACTCTGAGTCATCTCCAGAGGCCCAGGAAAACACATTTTAGTGGCTACAACTGTACATATTTATCCAAGTGTTGATTTTATTGAGGAACACATAGACATTAGGTAATGATCAAACTGGGATCAGCGTATCTATCAGCTTAAAATTTTCCATTTTTTATGGTGAGTACACTCAAAACTCTTCTCCTCTAGCCAATCTGAGATGCAGCACATCACCGCCTGGTTAGAAGGAGGTCTGCACTACAGCAGACTGTAGTCAGGTGAATACAGAGATCTGGTTTCAAGTACCAATTCTGCCTTAAGATGCCAAGAACCATCCACCATCACCTCCACCATCTCTAGCTTTCACTTAAAATAGAATTGGCATGTGGAGGCAGGGGGTGAATAGCATTTGGGGGCAGGAATCTCTCTAAATACTCAGAGGCAAACAGAAGAAGCAAAGAAGTAAGTAAACATTCAAGGTCTTTCCCAAGCCTGCTGCTGTCAGAACTCCTAGCAGGAGCCCAAGAGACACATGGGTCAGACTCAGAGCTTCTCTGTCTTCTGTCTGTGCCAAGAGCCAGTGGTTACCATTCTTTTAGAGAGAGAGAGAGGAGGAGAGGAGGAGAAAAAAGGAGGGGGAGGTAGAAAGAGAGAAAGGGAGAGAATGGAGAGGGAGGGGGAAAGGGGGCGAGAGGGAAAGTTCCTGCAAGGACATACAGGGGAATATCATGGTGGGAACCCATTAAAGATGGGCTGAAGAGTATGTAGATGAGGGACAAGGCAGAAAGGAATCTTCTCATTGCATTAATATCAGTGTTTCCAGGGGCTGTTTAAATTCAGAGGATAAACACACACAGACACAGACACACAGACACACACACACACACACACATATAAATGAGGATGTTATAGGTTCAGATAGAGAAGTGGTGTTACTATGACATTGTGGGGTTTGTGCGTATTTTCCTAAGACGGATAACTAGTATTATTAATAAGTGTTAAATATCACCATATACATATTATGCATCCACTTATCTTACTTATTGAAGTGCCTCCAAATCTTTATGTAACACGGGCCACTATTATTTTCTGCTGTTTTCTAAGTTACACATTTAGGTGTATGCTAAACTTTTATTTATCTTTTGCAAATGTAGTGTGGTTCAAGGTCATAACTATTGTCCTCACTTTTCTGTAACATCTGAAATGTCCAAACATTCCAGCACCATTGTTCAAAGGCCATTCAACATTTTGCCTTTTAGTTGAAATTGACCATATACATAGGAATATAATTATGTTCCATTCATATATGTATTTATCATGCTATTAGTACCATACATGATTATTGTACCTTACAGCATAGGTTCAGTCTTCTCCACTATGAATATTTCAGGCTGGATGATTCTCAGTTTGAGATTGAGGATTGTAAATATTCATTTGCATCCTATCTATACCTACCCATAGCACCTACCATATAAGGACCCAAATTATCTGATATGAGAACCCCTGCATTTGGATGAGATTTAAAGTCCAGTGGTAAATTCACCAACTCAGTTCTTCCACAATTTTATACTTTTTTATTATTATATAATAAATATCAGAAGCATTTCCAATTATTTAAAACTACATTGGGAATTTGAATGTGTTAAATGGACGGCTCAATTTGAGGAGGGCTGACATTTCAACAGCATGCATCTCCTTTCCGTCCACAGGTGGATGTATCCAGGAGAAGGGTCTCTTTTACACCCCCTCATCAGGTTTTTACAGTTTGTAGCACAGTTTGTTAAATCCATACCTAAATATTTCTTTTTTTGAAAGTGGTGTAATAGTAATTCATTTTCATTTCTCATTGTATGTAAAAATATCACTGACTTTATATATTGCTCTCGCAGCCTCTAAACCTGGTACTCTTAGAGTTTTTAAACTTCTTGCACCATGGGATCCAGGTACTTTAAAGGTTCAATATATTACGATAATAAAATCTCGAGGCTGAAGTAAGATGTAATGGTGTCCTTACTGCCGTCACTCCTGTACAAGTGTCCGTTCAGCTTACAGACTGCTTCAGTAGTTTACACAGCCCCAAATGAACCGCAACGTAAACGATCAACACCTGACTTTAGATTGCAGCTACCCTGGTTTGTGCTGTGATTTTGATTTTCATGTTCCCAGCTATAAATGATGTTAAGTATCTTTTAATAGCTACTTTCATATACTTGAAGAAATAGTTATTAAAATCGTTTGTTTGCTTATTTATTTATTTACTGCTGAGATGAAAGAATGTCTCATGAATTTCTGAGGTAAGTCTCCTGCCAGATTCATGCTTTGTAAGTATTTCCTCCCAACCTGCAGGGAATTTTTTCAGATTGTTTTTTGGTTTTGGTTTTTCTTTGCATGTTTTGCTGTCTGCTGCAGCACAAAAATTTACTTGAGTGAAACATAACTCATGTATCTTTCTCTTCTATAGCTGTAATTTCAGTCTTATGTTTCTGAAACTATAAACTACTCAAAAATCACACAAATGTATGTTTTCTTACAAGAATTTTATAGATTCTGAGTTGATTTTTACACTGTAGGTTTAACGGGAAACTCAGCTTCATTATTGCACAGGGACAGTCCACTCCAGCTGGTGAAAAGATGGATTCCCCTGTTACTAAGTTGTCCTTGCTGAAAATCATTGAGTCACAGATATGGTCGTCCAATCTGGATGCTTCTTTGATCTATAGTTCAGTCTTTTACTTAGCACTGCATTGTCTTATCCACAGTAGGTAATATATTTAAAATCAGAATAGTGAATCAAGCTTTATTCCTTTTTCTAGAATGTTTTTACAGTCGGTTTAGAGCCACCTTCAGATTTACAAAGAAGACAGCTAGGAGTCTGGTAAGACTGTACAGAATCTGGAGACCAACGAGGGAATGTTTCCATCTTAAGAATGGGAAATCTTGGGTTCTCTCAGATTGAGTGGCATCACCATGTCAGGCCTGCAGCTCCCTGCTCAGTTTGTTACTAACCGACTGCTCTTAGATGATGCTGTAAATGGAGTTGTTTTTCTAGTTTCATTTATAAACTTTTCTTTCCTATGTGTAGAAATACAACTGGATTTGGTATACTGATTTATCTTCCAACTTTTTACACTGGCTGAGATGATTTTTCTTTTCAACTGTTTTCAAAAACTTAAAATGAATTAAAAACTTATTGATCAGTTTTAAAAGCCTTATCAATTAACAGTTTAATTATGCATGCTATGTGTTGCCTTAATGATATACTCTCATAAGTGCTATACCACACTACATGAACTATATATGCTTTCAATAAATGTTACTACAAATTATTAATAAATACATTCAGCAAACAGTAATTCTGACATCTAAGCTCATCTATGTTGTCATCGGTTGACTGTATCTTTTCAAGATATGATTTTCTTGGTTTTGTTTTTTTGTTTTGTTTGTTTTTTGATATGAGGAATGCTACTGTACTCTGTTCATTCTGTGTGCTATTTGAGAACTGGGTTCTACCTAAGCCTTGAGCAGGTATGCATCTCCTGTAGGTTTAGCACAATGGGTCTCAGGGTATTGTTATAGTGGTAGCTTTGATGGTGGTTTAGTTTTCAGTCTTTACAATCTTATATTGATCTAAAGGGTATATCCAGGATAGCTGCTGCTCCCAGCTGGCATTACCTGAGGAGAGTGGAGGAACTGTCTCAGGCCTGGTTACATATGTATCTCCTAGGAGTAGGGTTGTGGTGGACTCCCCACCTTAGTGTTATCAGAAGACTGCATGTCTCTTAAGTGAAGGGAAAAGTTGTAGACATTAGGGGACCGAAGGGGCTGCTAGGACTGAACTCCTGATGTATGGGTGACCCTTTGCTGGCTCCATGCATGCAGTAATACATGTTAAATCTCCCTACTAAAGTAGAGCAGACAGGAAATACCATAAATCACATGATGTTGCTCATGATTTTTGAAAAGATGTACAGGTGCATAATTAAGATTTAAAATAAGAAATCCAGTATCAGCAACACATTAGAAACCTGCACAGATGATGCCCAGCAAACCCCTTACATCATAACACACTGATTAGTTCCATAGCTTTAAAAAATAAAACAGCTTTAAACACTGAATCATGATGCTTCTGGTGTGTGTGTGTGTGTGTGTGTGTGTGTGTGTGTGTGTGTATTCACATGAGGCTGTAGCTATTACTAATAATGTCATGAAGAGCATGCATGTATGCACATGTTGAAACTGTTTGCACACCTATGAATAAAGAGGAGTATACAATGATGAACTTTCAGTTACCCTCCTTACATCAGGGACTTAGAGCTTCAGTTGACTGCACCCTCATAAACATCAGAGACTGTCTACCTTCTCTCTGTGCCACGGGGAAGAAGTGTACTATTATATCACTGTAAGTTTACTATGCATCTGGTCAACCTCACACACGCTTTAATTTGGAAGTTTGCTGTTGTCAAGTGCCCAAACTGTTGTTCTGTTTTCTACTGGGTTTCTATCTTTTTTATTAATTTGCAAAAATCTCTTTATAGATTTTTTAATATCATTGGTCAGACTATGTACTGAAAAGGGCTTTTCTTATTATGTAAGTTTGTTTTGATTAAAGCAACTCTTAATATTACTATAATTCAATACATTATTTTAAATCACATGGTTAGTTATTTGCATAATATATGCAAGAAATATTTCCCTATTCCAAGGTCACAATCATGACAATTATTTTGATTTTACAATAGCATTTAGACTCTTTAAAATAATTCAAAATTATCTATTTTAAAATGTTGAGTGTAATACTTTTATGTAAAAAAATTGAACAGTTTAAAATATTTTTAACCAAGAATCTCTGTAAATTTTATTAAGATCATAATGGATAATGTTGATTTTCTAAAATACAGTTTTATTCAATACTTTGGCTTATGTCGGATATAACTCTATTATGCTTAATGGACTGCTAAATTATATGAATTTTTGACATCATATTTGCTTACTGTCTGGTGTTCAATTAAATTCACTGTTCCAGTATTAATTTTATCAGCCATAAAATATGCTAGATTTATCAGAACCTTAGACTATCAATGGCCAAAACCATGTATCATTATTCTTTGAACTATCCCGGAAGTAGGTCAGGGCTTAATGTGGTTGATTGAATTCAAGTGCCATTACAGACTTTAATAAATTGCCACTGTGCTACATGAACTAGAAAGTCTGATTTAGTCTAATACACTAGAATTTACTAAGACTGTTTGGCAAAGATGATATAAGTGCTTAGCACTCTTGATGTGCTGTGTACATAAAAACTGATTCTAGATTTTTCTCTTTTTTTTACTTCATACAAGATTTTAAGGCAATGTTCTCAAGACATCAATTTGAATGCTTTTTGTATGGTTAAACCATTATGTTTCTAACATATATGTTCAGAAAATGAAAACAAGTGATCCATTTTTTTTTCCTCAATTGGCCTTTGTAAATACGGCGTTTTGGTTTTAACTAACTTTTTTCATATTAACTTAACTTTCAGATCTTGGTAACAAGATTTCATTAAGAAAAAATTTCAGGCTGAAGAGACAGATCAGCAGTTAAAAGCAGCTCTTCCAGGGAACCCAGGTGCAATCCCAGCATCCACACAGAGGCTCACAACCATCTGTAAGGACAGCACTGTGGTGATATATTGTGTATCCCAATATATTGTGTATTCTAATAAACTTATCTGGGGATCAGAGGACAGAGCCAGCCACTAGATTAGACATAGAGGCCAGACAGTGGTGGAACACACCTTTAATCCTATCACTCAGGAGGCAGAGATCTGTCTAGATCTCTGTGAGTTCAAGGCCACACTGGGAACAGAGCCAGGCAGTGGTGGCACACACCTTTAATCCCAAGCACTTGAGATCTCATGCCTTTGCTTGGAAAGCACACACGCCTTTAATCCCAGGAAGTGACTTGGCTCGGTGGAGAAGGGCACATAAGGTGTGAGGAGAGAGGAACTGAGCAGCAGTTCAACTGAGACCCTCAGGGGTGAGGACTCAGAAGCTTTCAGTCTGAGGATTTGTGGAAACAGGATCGGCTGAGGATTGGTGAGGTAAGGCTGGCTGTGGTTTGTTCTGTTTCTCTGATCTTTCGGCTTTCACCCCAATTACTGGCCTCAGGTTTTCTTTTATTAATAAGACCTTTTAACATTTGTGTTACACAGCACAGGTGAGCTGATGCCCTCTGCTGATGTCCGCAGACATGACACAGTGCAAACATAAAGGAAGGGTAACCACATACGTACAATTAAATTAATTTTTTAAATAATAAAATGCCAAAATTGAAAGACTTGACTCAAGAATTTTTGTCTTATTATAAGTAGGAAAATAGGTTTGAAGTTAATAATGAATATAAAAATCACTTTATAATGAGAAAGTTTCACCTGTAGTAAATACTGAATATGGATCTCCTGTATTTCTACCAAAAGGAATCTGAAACAGCTCACTTTCTCAATAACCACTGTCAACATCCTCTGTTTTTTTTTATTTCTATAAATCTATGGGTAGAATACGCTGAAAATTGATAAGAGGAAATAATCCCACATCAGCTTTTGATTTCTGTATGTACAGCTTTCAACATGTGAGGTAACACATCCACAGAGTAAGGCTTCAGAGTGGTGGGTTTGGGGGGGGATTAATACATTTAAACTCACTGTTTAACATTCAAGCACTTAATATAAATGCAAATAACCAACTCCTGGCATTACCAAATAGAACAAGAACTAACAACAATTTCTGGTATTAAGGCAATAACTGTATAATTTCAAAAGAACTATATATAAATAACTACAGAAAAAAAGATAAGCTTATTTTTTCAAGGAATAAATATATAGACCAAAACCACACAATAACAACTGCCAAGATAAGTCTGAAAGTGTGGTGGTATTGTGTTCCCCAAAATATTGTGTACCTTAATAAACTTATCTGGGGTCAGAGACAGAACAGCCACAATATTAAATAGAGGTTAGGCAGTGGTAGTACACGCCTTTAATCCTAGCATTCCAGAGACAGAAATCCCTCTGGATCTCTGTGAGTTCAAGGCCACATTGGAAATGGCCAGGTATGGTGACAACACCTTTAATCCCAGAAAAACGAGACTTTAGTCCCAGGGAGTGGTGGTAGAAAGCAGAAAGGTATATAAGGCGTGAGGACCAGAAACTCAAGGCATTTGGCCTGGGTAGGCATTTGGCCTGGAGAAGCATTGGGCTAGTTAAGCATTCAGGCTTCTAGCAGCAGTTCAGCTGAGAGTCATTTGGATATGAGGACACAGAGGCTTCCAGTCTGAGGAAACAAGACCAGCTGAGGATCCGGCGAGGTGAGATAGCTGTGGCTTATTCTGTGTCTCTGACCTTCCAGTGTTCACCCCAATATCCGGCTCAGGTTTGATTTTATTAATAAGAACTTTTAAGATTCATGCTACACGAAAGTGACTAAACATATAAGAGTATATCAAATTAGTAACAAAAACTTACATTAGCAGAGAACAGATTCACAGATCTGGATTTCAGAACTCAGGGGGCTTCCCCAGTAGAGATGTACATTTCTGCAATGAAGAATGGGTCAGGCAACTGTCTCCTGACACACAGCTCTAGTGTTTGATATGTAGTAGGGTTTGTGTGTGGAGTATTAATTAATGATCTTAATTTTCAGGTAATTCTTCCACTGTGGCTCATCAAAAATGTTATGTATGTATATGATAACGCCAATATCCTCTACACACTAGGATTTATTAGTGAGCTATGTAACAAAGAATAATGGAGTACATTCATCATCTGCTGTGCATCTCTTTATAGTTTTAGATATTGAGATCTCAAATAACACCAACAATATTACAGCATGTAAAACTTGGTAACTTGCTATGATAAACACTTATTCCGCTATATACTGAGTGAACTAAGGAAGACAATGGTAATTCAACTAGTTGTTGTAGTTAACCAAGAGGAAGGAGTTGGAGAGCTGGGGAAGTCTGGGGCTTCCTGCACAGAAGTAGAGGCACCCCACTCCTGGAAGTGGGATCACCAGAACTGTGGCTTTAAGGACCAGCATTATTATCCAGCCATACAAGATATCTCTCATCTAACTCTTGTTCCACTTAGGTTTTAATAGGCTTAAAAAGTAGGTGGTTCCCATATGGTTTTCTCACACACTCTTCAGTTAGCCATCCCTCCTTCCTCCTCCACAGGCCCATGCCTAGGCCCTCATCCTCTCCACCCACAGTATTTCTGCCCCTTACCTGCAGATCCGTATTTTCTATTACCACCCTCTCTTAAGGCATCTGGCATCCCAGTGACTCCGTTCTAGTTTCCGGGCTTCTACACATAAGTCCAAGTTAACCACACAAATCTATAGAGCCAAAGCTAGCATCTAAATATGGCAAATAAACAAAACAAAACAAAACACAGCACTTGTCTTTCTGGGCCCCAGGTACTTTACTCAGTATAATTTTTTCCAGTTCCATTCATTTACTTTTAAATTCCATTTTCTTTACAGCTGAATAAAACCCAATTGTGTTTATGTGCCCCACTTTCATTATCCATTCATCAGTTAATGGACATCTGGGCTGATTCTACTTCCTGGCTGTTGTCAATAGAGAGGCAATGAACATGAATGCGCAACCAAGCCTATAGTAGGATGCAGATTCTTTGGGTATATGCCCAGGAGTGGTACAGATGGATCATATGGTAGTTCTATTTTTATCTCTTTGAAAACCACATTGATTTCCATAGTGACTGCACCAGTTTACACTACCTACACTGGAGAATAAGTATCAACCAGTATTTTGTTGTCATTTGATTTCTTGATGACAGGCTATACTGACAAGAGTGAGACCACACACTTTGTTTGCAAGATAGAGAAACATCAAGTGGACTCTGAGCTGGAAGCTTTATCCTAAATAACTGGTTTCCAGAGTATCGGAAGAGGCTATGCCAGTTGTCGGGAAAGAAAGGTCATCAAGAGTCCCCAAACATGTTACCTTCTGTGAATCCTATAATCCTCAACACTGACAGTCTAGGTGAAGTGCACTCACTGCAACATAGTGGCTGCAGTTACCAGTACTGAGCATGTTCAAGGCTAGACCTACAATTCACACCTGGTACCTAACTGACTCAAAAGACCTCCAAACCAGAGAAGCAACAAGAGGGCAGCTAAGTAAAGCCTTCAATAATTCCTTCCTGCCCACAAGCCAATCTGAACAGCTTGTGCTCCAAAGAGGCGAAGGAAGCCATGCTTGACCACAGTTCACAGTGTTAGTAAATAAGCAAGGATGCTGAAGAAGGCAGAGAAAGACCCCAGCATCATCCTACCCAACTCTAAACACCATGAAGTGAGGCCCTCCCAGGACTTGGCAGGTGGAGGAAATAAATCCAGAACTGAAACCCAGAACCAGCCCCACTGGGGTGAAAACCAGGGGTGGGGTAAAGCTCTGTGATGCATTGGATTTCAGGAATTGGCACTAGAGTTTAGTTCTGAGGCTGACAAGGTGAGATCTAACATTAGACAAAAACTACATGTACAAGTCAGAGCTCCACATGGACCATGTAGACCTGTACTGGAAAACTAAGAGCCTGAGTACTGCTAGACCAGACTCAGGGTTGACTTGCATCACTGTCTGCTTCAGAATGAGTCTAGTGCAGTGTGCACGCACACACATGCACGCACGCACACACACACACACACACACACACACACACACACACACACACCACCCTAAGCCTTTGTGAGAATCAGCTGGGTATCAGTGCAGAGTCTGTGCCAACCTTGAGCAGCAAGTTATAGAACAAGACTATCCACCAGGTGCAGAACAAGAAAGGAAGCCTGTGGCTTTGCCATATCACTAGTGCCCAGGTGGCAAACTAGTGACAGACGACAGAGTAGCTAGTGTGTCCTCCACAGAACATTTGGTCTGGACCACTAGATTTTCATTCCACCCACCATCACCTTGGCTAACTGTGGCAGTGCTAAGCCAAAAGTCGACCTCAACAGTTTGTTAGTCCACAGCCCTGTCGATCTTGACCCAACCCCAGTGCTGTAATAAGATAAAAGGGTAGATAACTGAATCTACTTTGAAAAAGGAACTACTTGTTTTAAATATTTTAAATTGGATTGTATTTTTTTATATTGTATATAAATTTTGTATTGGATTCAGCAAAACAGGATAAATAACGGAATTTTTTGTCTGAATCTGTCAAATGTTAATGGACTGGACATTGTTAATGTAATCTTGACTGTATATGTTGTATGTACTTATTGTACTTATTGCATACAGTTTTTCTTATATTAGTTACAATTTTTTATTTTACACAAAAATGGGGAAATGTGGTTGATATACACCCCAATAAACTTATCTGGGGGTCAGAGGACAGAGCCAGCCACTAGACTAGACATAGAGGTCAGACAGTAGTGGCACACACCCTTAATCCTATCACTTAGGAAGTAGAGATCTGTCTGGATCTTTGTGAGTTCAAGGCCACACTGGGAACAGAGCCAGGTGTGGTGTCACACCATCTTTAATCCCAGCAGTTGAGATCTTGTCTTTGCTTGGGAAGGACACACGCCTTTAATCCCAGGAAGTGATGGCAGGAAGCAGAAAGGTTCATAAGGCGTGAAGACCAGGAACCAGAGGCTTTTGAGCTTTTCAGCTGAGATCCATTCTGAATGAGGACTCAGAGGCTTTCAGTCTGAGGAAACAGGATCAGCTGAGGAGTTGGCCAGGTGAGGTTGGCTGTGGCTTGTTCTGCTTCTCTGATCTTCCAGTGTTCACCCCAATATCTGGCTCTGGATTTTTTTTTTATTAATAAGACTGTTTAGCAATTCGTGTTACAGTGCTGTGCACTTCCTTGTGAGCAAAACTGCTTTAGTTGGCTGTTACTGGCATGGTCATGAGAACAGAAGAGACTCTCACAGCCCCTGACTATAAACAGAGCTTGCTGATTAGATGCCAGTGCATTCATGGCTCCAGAGCACTGGAGGTACCTCTCCAGGTTAAGAGCAAAACATTCCAACGGTGTATTTTGGAGAAACATGGGCTTAAATTGTCTTCAAACTCTGAAATAACAACATACCAATAGCTGGCCGGGAGCAAACTCAGGGAAATAAGCTGGTATAGAGTGCTAAACTATAAAAGTAATTCAAGGCTCCAAAGAATTAACAGCCCATTTATATGTTCTGGAAAGACAACAAACCCAGCTTACAGACTAGAATAAAAGCTAATCTTTAATGCACAGATGAAGGCACACCAACCATGTATAACTTTCAGGACCTATCAGCTCAAAGAATGGTTTAAAAAGCATAAAAAAGAGCTAGATAGTAACGAATGTGGTGTTGGAACACTGTCAAAGGAGTGATGTAGGGTGAACAATGCCTTGGGGAACCGTGAGAGAGACTCCAGGAGAACAGGCAGAGGCCCTTTTACCTCAGGTGCATTTTGTTCCCTGGATTGTTCTTGGATGTGATTTTGTGCCTCCTGTGTTAAATATTTACACTCAATTTATAAGACATGTTTACTCTAGTTGGATGTCAGATCACAGCTATAGAATCCAGTCCGGTGAAAGGATAGGCTGAGTGCTGTCCTGAGTGTACCCTCAATCTGGATATGGCCTTCTGCCTTGCTTTTGTGCTTTCCAAAATATAAACTATAGTACGTGCCATACTATAGTACGTGGTCTGTCCTGAGAAAGTTCTGGGGAAGGGCTGCTCTGTTAACATTTAGTATGTGCTTACTGATGTTTTATTTACATGCTTTTCTGAACTCAACCTTCCTTGGATCATTGCTTTCTTTGTTACATTCATGTATAAAAGTGCACTAAAACTGAAATAAAGTTGTCTATAGCATCAGATTGTAGTACACCCCATTCTTTAAGGTCCTCAAATCCTAGATCTCACAGACATATCTGCATAGGTTGGCGAAAGTCAAGAGTGTGGGTGAAATGTCAAATACAGAATTCAAACAGTTATTTTCAGGAAACCTGGCAAACATTAAAAAAGGGGATGAATTTAGGGCTTATCTTCTATAGCTCTTATGTTTCAGTGAAGTGTTTTCTGTTGTTTAAAAAAAAAGATAATTCATCAATAATCAAGCAAATCACTCTAGGGATGAAATGATAGTTCAACGTAAACAAACCAATGAAGATGACATAATGAAGTTTTAAAGACAATCATTACAATGACACGGGACAGGCATTTGATAATAAAACAACAAAAAGATGTCTTCATGAAAAAAAAACCATGAAGAAATGATGCATATGTTACCATAATAAAGACCATTTATAAAGCCACCGAAGGCTGAAAATATAAATAACCACCAGATCATCACAGAAACCCACGTCTACTGGTGGAACCCACACCATCACCAAAGCAGAACCATGTGAGAGGTTGTCTGTGCCGTGGTCTTGTGGGCCAATCAGATTCCCTCTGTGTGGAACCTTTAACCTTCAACTGTTCCTTCCAGAATACCTATTGGTGGCACCTGACGTATATATTTTTATGAACAAAATTTACCATCACAATGTATATGGGATGGAGAGAGGGTGTTGAGATTTGAAATTTGAGTGATCCTTATCGCCACAGACCTGCACAGTTCTTCTATTGATTGGCTTTGGTAATACATTTCTGATCCAAGTGTCCATTGACAAACCATGATCACCAATGCCCAAGTAGTGAAACAACTAGAGAATGGGCTGGATGACATGCCATCAAAACTGTACTAATCATGTCTGCATCATGACTCCTGCTTTGCCAAGACATCTTCCTTTTCACAGGCATTTAACAAGCAAGGACTTATATTACAGAATAAAAGCCCAGACATCTTCAGGCCAGTGCTGTGAAACATGAGCAAAGGCTGGCAGTGTCTTCTGGATTGCTGGAAAACTTTAAAAGCTGTGGCCCCATGCCCTTATTCATTATCCCATACAAGATTCAATATGAAGCACTGTGAAGAACTTTAGTGTCAGGGATATAGGATGTATATCTTTTGAAGAAAGCAGCTTTTATATTATAGGCTCCTTCACCCCCTTTTATGGTGATCCAATTGTGCTATTAAAGTAGATGATCTACTCTTCAAAATATGCTCACAGACAAGTCTAAGTTTATTCAAATGCTGGAGGTGAACAAATTTGGTTTTTGAAGCCAAAATGAAAATATTAAGCAAACATCATAAGTGTTACTAATCACAGTCTAGTTTTGCTGTCAAATGTGGATGCCTTTAAGAAAGACTTATGATCATTTCTCTGTTAAGTATGTGAAGGAAACATACCTGCCTGCCTATCCTAACTCACTGCAATGGACTACGTCAGGAGGCAAACCTACTTTCAATGTGGAGAGTCTGCGGCCCGTTCTCTTGTGGTCCCAGACAGGACTCCGAACGTCTGGAGTGAGGCATGTGTATGGAATAGTAAATTAAGTAGATAGCAAGCATGCTATCTGCATAATCACATGGCATATGATGCTTATATCAGTGAGAGAGAAATCAATAATTGTCCTTAGGAAGACAAAATCTAAGAAATAAAAATGCACTATCACCTAATTACTGTGTTTTCAAGGATGTCTTTCTGTACTATTTCAGACTAGGACTTCCTTGAGAATGAGAAACATCTTGAAGACTACAATTTCGTAGAAAATGCAAAGCTTCCTTTGTGCCGATAAAGTCTCTTGGGGAACAGCAAATTTTGCTCACCTACATAAACCCTACTCATCTGAGTATAAGAAAAGTAGAACAGGGATGCAAAAATCATGTTCTTTTAATATAATATAATTTAATATAATACCAAGGTATTGTCGAATCACTTCCAAGCCCAGACATTATTACTTCTGTGACATGAGGAAAATCACCATCAATTGTGAGTCCTTTGATCTTCCAGATGAATGTATCATGTAAGCTATCATGATCAAGGGGTGCACAGTAGTCCCAGGATGGTCTCTTTACACCAAGGACATGGCTTGCTTGCTAAAGCAAATCTTTCATTAGGCTAATCTCAGATGGTCCAAAATAGTGCGACATCTGGCTTGTCATGTCAACAATCTGATAAACGTTTCTGAAGAGATGAGTCACCAAGCACTAACAGAATAACTACAAAGGGGTGTGTTTGACTATTAACTTCAAGCCATGTACATCGATTTCCGTCATGAAGGGTTCTGAGGAGCTCCTATAGTTCCAGATTGCACTCATTTGATTCCTACAACTAACTAAAGTGGTGCAAATATTATTACAGTAAAATAAAGCTTCGCATTAAAAACATGCTCAAGAAAGTGAATATATTCCTAGTGAATGGAAGAAAATATTTATAGAATACATATTTGATAAGTCAGTATCTGAACAGATTTTTTGAGCTATATACAGCAACTAAAAACCAAACAACACAACTAAGAAATAGGCAAAGTATATGAGCAAACATTTCTCCAAAAGAGAAAAACAACTGGCCAATGGGAGCGTAGCAAGATACTCCCTGTTCTATCTATTAAGGGTACTCACAATGACATACTGAGGATAACCAATTCACACACGGCAGTGGCTCTAAATTGTAAATGGAAGATTCAGTTTTAGCAAAACTGTAGAGAAATTATAATGTTGATTCCTTGCTGGTAAAAATGTACATTTTAGACTGAAAAACATTTTGATGTTCCCGCAAACACTTAAACATAGAGTAAACATATAACCAGGAGCTTCCCCTCCATTCAGGAATATTTCCCAAAGAATGGGGAGAAAAGCTATGATAAAACAAATATATCATGTTTACTGCATTAGCAGACAAATATACAAACAGCCTACATATTAATCAGTGTGTGAACTGATAAACTGTGGGGGGTGTGTGTGTGTGTGATCTGTACTATAAGTGGGTGAGCCTGAAAACAAAATACTAGATGAAATAATTCAAACTGAGAAAGTCACATGTTAGCTATAGATGAGGTCAATGGAAATGAAGACGACGACCCAGGAACTGAGAATGGAATTCAGTAAGCAGACAGAAACACTGATGAGGAGGACTCCAAC
>CABHPH010136023.1:0-10897 GCA_902168325.1 Peromyscus nudipes | reverse complement strand
GACTCCAACTGAAACACTGATGAGGAGGACTCACTCCAACTGAAACAAAGGAGGAGCTAAAGCCAACAGCTCAACTAGAAAATTCGAGGAAATCCTTGCAAGTTGATGAATCACAGAAGACAGAATATCAGGACTTGAAGATAGAGTAGAGAATCTAGACCAGATAAGCAAGGAATGTGAAAATTAAAACATAACACAGGGAAGGAACATGTAGGGGATGTGGACATCATGAAAAAAAACCAAACCTCTGAATTAAAGGCATATAAGGGAGAAGAATTCCAAGTCAATGGCGTTGACTAGATCTTTGGCAAAATTATAGAAGAAAATGTCCCAAAAAAAGATACTCCTAAAGTTGGAAAAGAGAGAGAGAGAGAGAGAGAGAGAGAGAGAGAGAGAGAGAGAGAGAACACCAAATAGACAAGATCAAAAAAGAAAATCCCTGTGGCATATTATAGCTAAAACACTAATACACATAACAAAGAAAGTGTTCTGGAAGCCCCAAGAGAAACAATGTAAGAAATATAAAGGAGAAGCCATCCAAACAAGAGTGGCTTCTCACTGGAAACTCTGAAAACCAGAAGGGCCTGGAACCATGTATCCCGAGTCCTAAGTGACTATGACTGCCAGCCTGGGCTAATATGCTCAGCAATACTATCTACCATAATTGAATGAAAAAGAAAAAATTTCCATTGTATAAATAGACTGAAAGAAATAAAAATCCAGCAAACCAAACCTAAAGAAAATGAAGGAAGTAATGTTTCAGGCTGAAGACAGGAATGACCATAACAGACTGTGGAGAGAAACAAGCCATAATCATTAAGACAAAAAGTACCAATGAGACCACAAATACCAAAAACCAATACCCTGACCACAACTAGCACACATATTTCAAAGATAACTTTAAATACCTCCATTCTCCAATCAAAGACAGAGGCTGACTGAGTATATCACAAAACAGAATCCATCTGCTGACTACAAGAAATCCATCATAGATTTAGAGATACACACCACCTTGGAGTAAAAGGATGAGCAAGACACTCACCCTAATGGGACAGGGAAGCAAGGAGGCAAGGCATCCAAAGAGACCTCGTCCGCATGACAAACGTCAAACCACAACTAACCAGAAGAGGTAAGAGGGGACAGCTCATTTTAATCAGGGGGCAGCTAAACAAGAAGACATTACCATCATAAACATACATGCACCAAACTCCAGGGCATTTCACACACAAAAATCTACTAAAGATTCACAGCAATCCATTAATAGTAGGTTTTGATATCCCACATTCTCTACCAGACTGGTCATCTGAACAAAAAAATAAACAGAAAACACCAGAATAAATTGACACCATACGTTAAATGTACTTTACATATATCTATAGAATATTCAAAAAACCAGCAAAGAATACACATCCCACTCAGCAGCACATGGAAGGTTTTTTTTAAAGCAGATCTCATCCTGGGACACAAAACAATCTTTAAAAATTCTAGGAGACTAAAATCACTCCTCGTATCCTGATAACAACGTACTAAAACTTTAAGTTGATATTACATGAATCTGTCTGATGAAAGGAAAGGAGACATGTAACGTGCCTGAGAAGTGACTGCCAAGATCATTTTCTGAGATATACATGTACAAACACAAGTGTGCACATGCAAACACACCTACACATGTACAGTTTGTCAAAATTGTGTCATGTAGTATCTCTGTTATCAAGGCATGCACTATGAAAGTTGAATGGAGGAAAGACTTGATAAATAGCAAGACACAGGAAGATCCCTGTGCTGAGGAGACACCAATGGTGAGGGGCCAGGTTTATTGAGTGATTTCTGAAACTGACTCTTACACAAGTGCTAGATGAGAGATGTCACCAAATTCATATCTAAGCCCAAAATCATGTTTGTAACATGTTCATCTATATAAATAAGTAATCAAATATTTTCTTTTCCTGTAACAATTCACTCATTCTTGTCTCAAGTTGGATTTAATTTGGTTTGCGTACGCTGAGAAAATGTTTGCGTACTCAGAAAAATGAAGAAACTTTACTGACAATATCAACTCTGAATAAGATGAAAAGCCAATTTGTTATGAAAATCTTAGAATAATTTAATTTTCTGCCTGTCCTGGGGAAACGTTCAACATCAGAGGACTACTCAGAGGATGCTATGGCTCTTTCCTCATAATTCTAACAGAAGCAAACATGCTAAACACGAACAGGAACATATTGAAACATTATAAAAGCTAATTCACAGACAGATGCTTACGCAACACAGAGGCCCAAACATCAATGATTTGAGCCAAATTCCTGTTAATTCTAAGTATAATCATTACCCGAGCAGCTGATGTTTCGAATGGACCTGTGCCGCTTTGTCTGCTGAGCAATTTATAAATCTGATTATATGTAATTCCCTCCATCCCCCACAAAACAGTACAAACAGGGACAGAAAACAATCTGTCTCACTCTTTATAAGCCACACATGCCATTGTCGCACTCCATACACACTTACTAAGAAGGCCTGACTATATATGAGCAGGTATGTACTGTGGGGGATGTGCTATGAAAATGAAGGACCGCTGTATGAACTACTTGAGACAGCTTACATGTTAGGTATCTTGGTGGCAGATAAATGCCCGTTTCTGGTGACATGATATATTTAGTAGCAGAAAAATAATAATAATGATAGTAATGGTAATAGTAATAATAAAATAAAATAGTCGTTGTTGTTATTTGAGACATGGTCTCATGTTGTCCAGGTTGGCCTCAGACTCACAAAGATGAAGCTAGACTCCTGATGTTCTTGCATTCACTCATCAAGCACTGGGATCACAGGAGAGCAGAGTACCCACTTTATAAGGTGCCAAAGTCAGACCCGGGGCTTCACTCATACCAGCACTCTACCAATGGAGCCACATCCCCGGCCCAGAAACCATGATTAAAAATTGTGTGGTCAAGGGAGACAAACGCAAACCCAGGAGGTGAGGGAAGAGGCCTCATCATACAAATCAGGTGGTAACAGATGCTGGTTCCCACAGGCTTTTCAATCTCCTCTTGAGAGGAGGTTGTTCACTGAGGTCAAAAGGCCTACGCCTACAGGGTCAGTCCTGTCACACACAGCATCTGGATTCTAGATAATCCTCGATGAAGTTAAGAGGAGAGAAGAACAGAGTCTTCAAGGACATTGTGATCATTCCCCCAACCCAAAGTTAGTTAATCAAGTTTGAAGAAAATTACATACAAAGTAAACTATGTGGATGATAATAGAATATCTACACAGTAGGCAAAACTTTCACTGAAAATGAAATGATGTGCCGTGACATCTGTTAGAGAAAATTTCATCTCTCATAGAATTGCTTGAATTTGATTCCAGTTTATATATTAAATCACGTGACATTCTTATCAATTGTGTCACATGTATCCAAATGTATCCACTAAAATTGTAAAATGTCAGCTAAGACAAAGTTTGGATCTCATGAATTTACTTAGCTCTGTCCAGCTCTTGGACATGGATTTGGTTTGCCAGCCTCCACACCTTGTTACAACTTCTTTGTCCTCCAAGGATCACTCTGAGTTTCCAAGGGCATATTCATTTTAATTTTCATTTCATGTTAGAACAGTAAAACTGTAGCAACCAAAAGCATTTCCATCATCTGAAGGGAACTAAGAAAACGTCTTAGAATTACATACGACGGAGTGAGTAGATGCAATTTAGAAACAGTGGGCAATAATGAAAAACAAATATACGCTACAAAACAAACAAACAAACAAACAAACAAGAGAGATGGACTCTGTCCTGAGCCCTCATCACTTTGTATCTCAGGACAGGAACTGCTTTTGCGTATCATGTAGCCCGTGGAGTAACATGTGGTAAACACTTAACCGTTACATGTCGAAAGGAAGAAAGGAAGGGCTGGGATGGGCAGGGTTCGCTTAAGGCCTGTCCTGCAAATACTCGGTTTGGGCCTATCTGAGGCTACCCAGGTGATGTCACAGAAGCAAGCTGGAGAGACACTGATATATTCTGCTGAGATAAGTCCGCGCCAGCCAATGACTGCACACTAGGACCATCTGTTCCACATCCTATGTTAAAAATATATCAGAATATTCTGTTACTGAGCAACACTTCTACAAATGATGTCATTCAAGCAATGTTAATATTCAAGTGTTTGACAACTATAGGACATAAATGCCTATTGGTAACAATTTATATTGTAATAATATTTAAAAACTCATAGGGGTTGGCAAGACGTCACAGCGGATAAAGGCATTTGTCACGAAGCCTGAGACCCAAGCTTGACACACAGGAGAACCAATGTAGTGGAAGAAGAACCAACGCCTCACAGTTGACCTCTGACCTCCACATGTGTCCTTTGGCATGCACAAGCATGCTCACACACATATATTTTTAAATACTTTAAGATGCAGCTAGAACACATACTAGACATACTCATATTCGTGTAAAACCACATAGTACATGTCCTCTACACTATGGCTTGAAGCATTTATAATTTTATATTATACATTGCAACATACAAGGCTATACTTAAGGGGATCTTTTGCCTTTTTAAAAAAACTTCATCCCTAAAAAATTTTCAATCTCTTTCTCCCTTCCGCCATCCCTAAAATCCCTCTCCTCACTCCCCACCTCCGTCTCCATCTCCATCTCCCTCTCTCTCTCTCTCTCTCTCTCTCTCTCTCTGTATGTCTGTGCCTAAGAAAAAAATTCAGGATTCATTGTTATGTGTTTATCACGACTCTATTCTCTTCAGATTGTAAAATACAAAGTTTAAATATTTTTATGAACTCCTAATAGTATTCAGAGCCCTTAGTTAGGCAGAATACCAGCTACCAAGCTGGGCCTAATGTGTAGGCTAGCCCTGTTGAGATACATCAAATCCATAAACAGTGTCACAGAAAGGAGAGACACGCTAGCCCTCTTGAGATACATCAAATCCATATACAGTGTCATATAAGGAGAGACTTTTGTATGTCTTGTCCTTTTGAAACAGTGTCTCCCTATGTATCAAAGGCTAGTCCTGAACATAAGATTCTCCCTGCACAGCCTCTGGAGTACCAGGAAATGGCATATAACTCTAATTGTTTCTTTATTGGAGAGTTAGGGCAATACATAACATTATCATCTTCGTAGTTAGTATGCATTATTTGTGTCTCTTCCGTTTTACTCTTTAATACTACAGTTTGTCTTGGCTGACCTACGGCCCTTTCAGAAGCCTGATTGTGGGACCTGTTTTACTTGGTCCTTTGAATGGTTTCCATTACCTTGTGCTAAAAACTTCATTTTCTTCTCTATTTTATTTGGGTTCATTTTGTTTTTCTTCCCAAGTTTCTTGTGCTGGCTACACAGCTCATTAATCCATAGCTTATGTATGACATTTTTAACTCTACAGATTTTTCTGTATGTAATGTTTTTGCAACATCTCGGTAGCTTTGATAAACCACATTCCAGTATCAAACTCCAAGTATTTTACGATTTGTAGCTCAATTTCCTTTCTGCTATATTAGGTTGTGCTTGCTTTTAAGCTTTTATCCCCCAATTCCTGGCATTTTCAAATTAGATTTCTGGTTTTCATTTGAGAAACAAAGTAGTCTGTGTGAAACTGATTCCTAAAAGCATTCTGAGATATGTTTGTTCACATCTGTTAAAATTCTTATAAATACTGCCTAGTGCCTAAAAGTTTTCATGTTCTGTAGTTGCAAGGGATTTTGGACCCAGCACTAACTGAGGCACCCTAGACAGCTGATGGCTTCTGGAGAGGGAGGGGGTTGGTTTTAAGGTTGTGGCTTCTTATAAGTCAACCTCACTCCAGTACATGGCCTCTCACCCAGGAGTATAAACAGAACAAACTAACCTGTGGATTGTAAAAAACAAGAACGGATATAATTTTGCTGATATGGGGGGATGGAGGGGAGTTGGTGACAGATCTGGAGAACTTATGGGGAGGACTGTCGGTATATTATTTGAAATTCTCAAAGAATAAAAATACTTTTTAAAAATGTTTATACCTCTTTTGGGACCATGGTTTCATATTTCTCATAGATCACTGTGATCTGTTGTATTCAAACAAAATCATTTCTTTCTTTAATGATTTGTCCTTCCCTGACCTATCACATACTGGGAGGGATCCGTTTAAAATTTTCTCTAATGGAATCTTTAATTTTTGACATGTAACAATGAAGGCATACTATCAGGGGATTACAATTCAGAATTATTATATTCTTCTAATAAAGATAGCTCATCACAAGTGAATGTTTTCTGTCTATCAATTAATACATATTCTATTTTATATGATATTAATGTAACTATAATCCAGTTTTCCTTGACTGAGAATTTGCTTGACATTTTAGCAAACACCGATGCAAGAAGAAAAGCTCCACATTCATACACATAGTTGGGTTAAGTTGATTGAAATAATTGTTTAAGAGAGGACAGTTAAGATGGAGAGAGCCTTCTCTTGGGTGAGGAATCTAACTAAGGGCTAGCATCTTAAGACCTATAGAGGGCGGAGTCAACAGCACCACAGATACAAAATATCCTCTTAGAAGAGATGCTTCCTACAGCAGAGAAGCATTCTGCTGGAATATTCTATCCTCTCTCCTGCAGCCCTCTGAAAGCCTGAGGAAACTCTCCGTAGTTGGTCCATTAGAAAGGAAGGTTTCCAAAGGCTAGCTTGGTGCTTCATATGTGATGGAACCTTCTGTGCTTGTTATGTTCCCGTTACTGCCTAGTCTATTTTAAGAGTATTTCACTGAAAGGAGGAGTCAAATTTTCTATTGCCCAGTCAGATCACCCTGGCGCCACGCAGTGAATGCTCTCCCTGTGTCTGCCTTTAACTATGACATCTGATTTCCACTGCGTCACTGCAGTGTACACTGTGCGTGTGCATGCTTTGACTATTACATCTAAATTTCTGTTTCTTTATCCTTTTCTGTTTGAATTTATACCTTTCTCCTTGTCATTTGTTTATTTTTCTCTTCTAGCATGGAAGTAAGCTTTAAATGATAAATTTTAATCAGTTAAGTAATCTATTTTTATATGCACTCAAATACTATGGTAAATGGATTACTGTATCTATCATTTAAAGTTTTCTTTTAGATCAATGTATTATACAAATTGTTTTAGATTAATCTCTCTACTGATCTGTATATAAAATTTTTGTCTAATACTTTAGCCTTTAACATTAAAAATGTTCTGAAATTAGACACTTAAATAATTTTAATGTATAAATTAAATAGAGAGAGAGACTTTTAATGTTCCTTTTCCGTTTCTTACTTTTAGCACATATACATAGTTTATTAATTTTAGCTCACAAATATTACATGTATAGCTTTTACACAATCAAAATATGGGACCGATTTACCAAAATACTTTCTTACACAGATTTTTGTGGTTACAACCTCCACTGATTCTGCCAGAAAGTATTGATCTTTTCCCATCCCTGCAATTATTACTGTATAGAATATAATATAAATTAATTATGTGATATTTTAAGGCAAGCTTTACTTTGTTTTCAGTAACTGTCTTATATCCAAAAGAGTCCTTCCCCAGCCCAGGAGTGTGTTATCTTTGGATGTGGATGCTGATGGAACCATCTTGTTAAATAAGAAACACAGAGCCAATGCAGAGATGAAAGCCCAAGAGGTCAGAGCTAAGAACCTTACCCTTCACTGCTGCTGTTGTCCTCTTTAGCCAAGAGACCTACTTCCTGTCTGTTTGTCTTTTTTATAGACTTTCTATTCTGCCTTCTCATTGGTTGTAAACCTAACCACATGACCTCCTCGTCACTGCCTGTCTGTTGAGATTAAAGGCATGTGTCTCCATGCTGGCTGTATCCTTGAACACACAGAGATCCGCCTAGCTCTGCCTCCCAAGAGCTGGGATTAAAGGCGTGCACCACCACCGCCCAGTTTCTGCTATGGCTTGCTATTAGCTCTGACCCCCAGGCAACTTTATTTATTAACATACAAATAAAATCACATTTCAGTACAATTAAAATATCACCATATGTGTTCAAGTGTTTAGCCATTCTTTTTTTTTCCTCTGTGGCTTTTTTAATGAGTTCCGAAAAATGATAGAAATGACATCATTGCTACAAATGTGAAGCCTGGCAGCAGCGATGGGAAGCCGGGGAGGTGACTTCTGAGCCCGCCCTAAGCCCATATATTCACCAAACTGCTCAGCATAGACACCAAAAACATACTGAAATTTACAATTTCACTCATTTATGCAAAAAGTTTTCCTGGCATTTTGTTATTTTATGTTTCTGGCATTTCTATATAAATGTTTCCTGCACTTGTATTCATTTTCAATTCTACTGGTTCTATCCAGTCAGATCAAAGAAAACTGAGCTACTTTTCCTATTTTAATTTGCAGATATTTTCAAACATTCTTCAGATCTGTCAGTAAAGTAGGCAGGGCAGTTTTACAATATCTAGCCTACCATTCCAACATTTTTAAGATTTGGATGAGCACCCCCAGAGGCGGATGTTTTAAAAGCTTGGATCTTCTGTAGTACTACAGGGAGGTAGGGGGATCTTTGAGAGATGGGGGCCTCACCAGAAGCCCTAAGGATACTAAGTGTTATGCTCTAGAAGGTGATCCCAGGGTTCTCTCTCTCTCTTTGCCCATTTACCCGGAGATGAGCAGTCTCCTCAAAGATACTCATAAGTTTAACATAATAACCTTTTTATGCCTATCTGCATTAGATGACAACTGATAGCATTTAGTGTAATGTACCATGCAACTTTGTTACTAAAATTGGCTTTTCAAAATCAATTAAAATGGATGTTTTAAATGTAATACCTCTTCTATCAACATATTAATCTTTTTGATGGAATATAAACATCTCAAAGACAAGGACTCCTTCATGAGTGTGTTTTATCTCAATCAAGGTATATGCTAAAGCAATAAAAATTATATACTCCTAAAGGATACACTTCAAATGTATCTGCCTGTTTATTTTAAAACATTATATGCTGACAATGTCAGAAAAGTGGCATGTGGAGCAGATCTAAACTACCTGAAATATGTCCAATAAAATTTTATCTCCCAATGAATTGCATAATTTTATAGTTCTCAAATAATACTTATAATCAAAAATTTAACATTAGAAATGAAGCAGTATCCTATGTACCTTATTATTTCTCACTTCTGTTACCTGTCTTACTCTACTTACTCAGGAACTTGGAATCATGGACAATTAAACAATACCATAGAGGTAAACACATATCCTACCCAATCAGCTCCACTCAGTCTTAGGGAGGATTGGACAATACCACAGAGAATAACATATATCCTATCCAATCAGCTCCACTCTGTCTAGCTCTCCTTTATCTTTTTGTATTAAGAGGCACATGTACAAAAATCCTTTAAAATAACTGTTGGCTGTGGAGAAGTTACTTTTTGAAACCATAAATGTGTCTACTGCATTACTACATGTTTGCAAATTTAAGACAAAATTTAAAGTATGTATTTGTTTTATTTCTATATTAATTTTCACTTATTCAAAATGCTGCAATGAGAACTTCTGTTGCCTTGAAAACTTCCAAAGTATATAAAGCAAATTAAAGGTGTTGAACTTTAACTTTTAATGAAAATAAAATTAAGTTTGTGTGACTCTGGCATGAAATCTTCTTTAATGAAAATTGCTCATTAGATCATGTCAATTCTGCACACTGACCTAAAACTTTCCATGGTTACCAGTTTATTTATTGTGCATCACAATTTAGGTAGTTATGCTATGTACCCTGTGGTGATATTTTATCTGTGTACCCCAATAAAGCTTATCTGAGAATCAAAGGAAAAAGCCAGCCATTATAGTAAACATAGAAATCAGGCAGTGGTAGCACACGCCTTTAATCTTAGCATTTGGGAGGCAGAGATCCATCCGGATCTCTGGGAACAGAGCCAGGTATGGTGGCACACACCTTTAATCCCAGCACTAAACACGGAGGTCTGTACAGACAGACAGGAAGTGACAAAGCTGGGCAGGAAGAGAAGTGATGTAGCTGGTATGACAGATGACGTAAGAGGGCAGGGATAGAAAGGCATACAGGCGTGGGTATACAGGAAGTAGGTCTCTTTGGGGGCTGAGGAGTAGGTGAGGTGAGGTTGGCTGTGGCTTGCCCTATTCCCTGATCTCTTGGCTTTCACCCCAATATCTGGCTCCCGTTTTTTTTTTTTATTAATAAGACCATTTAGCAATTTGTCTTACGGTACGGTACCCTAATTCACAAATAAAAAAACAAATACAGGGACATTAATTAAATACCTTGATTGGCTTCTGAGTGCAGACAAACTGGAACCTAGTCACCATGTTATTCTTACTACCTCATTTAAAGAATAATCAATAAAAAGCTTTTTATTCATAAAGATGAAACTATAAATCACTACAAATTACATTGTATGGAGTTCTCAGAGAAAACTCACTGTTCCCTGATGAGGGTGTGGTTTGGTTTGCCATAGAAACAGCTATATGAAGAAACTGAAAGTCTTGGGACAGAGGCTCTGTAATGTGAAGTTAATTCGTAAGTCGATCACTTTCATCTGTCTATTAAAGTTTTGTCCATTTTGGAACTACTGTTGCTTTGGAAGGTACACAGGATAGAAAGCAGCAAGAGCAAGCTTGTTACTGTTACAATAATCTCTGCTTCTATGTTGCTTCCTTCTCTTTTGTACTTTTGTAGCATGAGTCTTAAAAGTTCTTATTAATAAAATCAAACCTGAGCCAGGTATTGGGGTGAACACTGGAAGGTCAGAGAGACAGAACAAGCCACAGCTATCTCACCTCGCTGAATCCTCAGCTGGTCTTGTTTCCTCAGACTGGATGCCCCGAGCCCTCATCCAGAATGGGTCTCAGCTGAACTGCTGCTAGAAGCCTGAA
>CABHPH010136022.1:22481-39293 GCA_902168325.1 Peromyscus nudipes | reverse complement strand
GAGGGAGGGAGGGAGGGAGGGAGGGAGGGAGGGAGGAAGGAAGGAAGGAAGGAAGGAAAGAGGAAAAGAAACAGGTTATAACAATAACTTTTATAGAACTGTCTATTTCACCAAATTTAAAAAATTCAAATAAAGAAAATAAAAATCATTCCCAATCCACTACCTAGAGACTACCAATTTTTAAGAAAAACTAAAATTCTATGCAACACATTTTAAAAAGCATAGTCAACTTTCCCTATGAAGTTCATTCAAATATCATCATCATCCATGGATTTTAAATACATTTTTTAAAACTTAGGTGGTTTTCTTCTCAATTGGGATATTAATAGTAAGGCAGCTGCTATGTCCTGGATTAGAAATTAGATAAGGTCACAGGTTTCCTCATGCAGTGCTGTGACAATTCCTTAGATTCCAAAAGACTTTAGGGCCTGGCCTTAAGCTGCTCACCTCTTTGTGTAACCAGTAGATGACTCTCTGTGACTCCAGTGAGGAGCTGAACTCTTTGAAACACAGGAAGGGCACAAAGATCTTTTATAGAGGTTTCTCTAGCTCAGTAAATGTAATGCTCTCAACATAAGCAGCTAGACAGGTCTCAGAGCAGATGAAGCATCTCTGCCATCATTCTGCTCAGTGGGGGAAGTTCTCTCTCCCTCACACTCTCCAGGCTTGCCTCCCATCCAGTTAGTGTAGCAGGCACGAATTTAGTGCTGGTGAAATCCATTGATGCAATTTCCTCTGGGGAACTGACTGGCAGGCTGGTCTTGCCACGGCTTTGGCAGTTTGCACGACCAAAGTTTTTCATGGGAAAGGACTCATCCCAGGGGAGGAAAGGCACCATTTTGGCTGTAGAACAATGGAGCAGGTCAGAGGGGAAGGGTGAGTCCAAGTGCGTCCCGGGGCCTGTCATTCAGACTCCTGTCCAGGCCACCTCCGTCTATTCCTTTCTGAGATCCACAGTAAGGGATGGGCAACAAAAGACCCCAACGAAAATTAGAAGAATTAGTCAATTAGAATTCAAGGCATGGCAGCTTCAGCAAGAGGGAGGGTGGGGAGAAAGAGCTTGCTGTCCCAAGCGGAGCTCAGGGTGGGTTTCATGGAGGACCCTCCAAGTAGAAACCAGCTGACATGTGCAGACGAGCTAGCCTTGGGCCGTACACAGCACGCTGACTGTACTTCAGCAAGCACCAACCCAGGCGTCCACAGGATTTCTGTGGGTAAAGGGTAGGAAAAAGGGGCAAATGCCAGTGGTAACCTAGAAGAGTGTAGGGGCATGAATCTATGCCATTCTCTGGATACCTCTAACACGTACTAGAGAAGCCAGGAAGAACTGGCATTTCTATTAAGCCGGAGTGGGACAGAGGCAGGAGAGGGAAAAGGTAACTATCTAAGCCTTCCATCTTACTTTTATACTGTTGTGGATTAGGACTGAGAAATCCAGACTTTGGTTTTTCAAACGAGAAAGTATTAAAATAAAAAACAAGTTAAGCTAGATTGTTCAGATATAATTTATACATGAGGTTTATTTGAATCACACAGCATTGTGTTCCCTTAGGGTGACTGTGTTTTCTATGCATTTTGGTTCCTACATAAGTAGATTCTATATTTGTACCATACAAGTGACCAGCTGGCAAACCACAATTTAATTTTAAAAAGCAATCAAACAAAAACCCTCAGCCATCCTGAACCCAGCAGAAAATGTACACTGGATATTTGCTAGAAGAAGAGGGGAGGGTAGAGAAAGGAAGGGAAGGGGAGGGAAGGGGAGGGAGAAATAATCAAGACTTGGCCCTTCAGGAGATGCAATGTGGTAGAAAGGGCAGCATACACCTGAGAATCTGTGCTAGAAACATGCACAATAGTCGCGTGACCTTGAGGGAGGGAGTCAGCCTCTGAACTCAGCCTCTTCGTGTGAAAAATGAACACAGCAACAACAGCTCCACAGACTGTACTTGACCTAAAGTGTGTAAGGTACCTGGTAACGAACGTTACTGCTCCCACCCTCTGGGAATCACACACTGTGGCTCTGATGTTCACTGCAGCTGTGTGACTTGGGTCGGTTGATTCTGAAATGAAATGTATCTGAAGTGGCTAGCATAGTTCCTGGCATATAGTAGATGTCCAATGAAAGCAATTTCCTCTTTCATTCCTTCATCAGAGTGATTTGGCTGATGTGGAACAGCTGGATCAATTGGGCAACACTACATAAAGCCTTTCCACAGACTAACTCAATAGGTCAGAGCTATGGTATTTTTTTTTTCTCATTCCCGTTGTGTTCAATATCCTGTGACTGCCAAAGCAATCAGAACCATACTTTCGATCCCTACACCATGAGCCTATCAGATTGATGGCAGCTCGGACCAGTGTTACCACCTTTTCTGAGCCTCTTGGGCCATTCTTTTTTAATTTTTAAAATTTATTTTATATGTATGAGTGTTTTGCCTGCATGTATATATGTGCATCCCATGTGAGCCTAGTGCCCAAGGAGGTCAGAAGAGGGAGTTGGTTCCCCTGGAATTATTGATGGTTGTGAGTTGCCATCTCGGTGCTGGGAACTGAACCTGGGTATTCTGCCAGAGCAACACATGCTCTTAACTCCTTAGCCACCTCTCCTGTTCCTTGAGCTAGTTTTTAAAATGTATTTTAAGAGTTAGACTACACTGTCAGAATCTGCAGCTCACTCACTGTCAAAAGAACACATCACCGCAGAAGCAGTGTTTCTTTTCTAAACCTTTCTTAGCACTGTTTAAAGTGGCCCTGATGAGAAGCACACTTTGTACCGGGACTCACGCCTGCGGCGGTCTACGGATGAAGCTGTAACCAAAGCCGCGTCCTTTGGTATAGGAAAAGAAAAATATAAGAAATTAATAAGTACAGAAAGGAAATGTCAATTTTCAATTTTTTAAAAAATGTACAATGGACCTGTAAAGCTCCCCCTTGATCTGGAATATCACCTTTTAAATACAGGCAATTCCTTAAAGAACCATAGACACTCCCAGTTTATGATGTGCTGATGTTTTTCACAGACAAGCAATGTATGTATGTGTGTGTGTGTGTGTGTGTGTATGTGTGTATATATATATATATATATGTAATGGATTTTATTCCCCTTTACCCTTTGTTCCCCTCCCTCATCTGCCCTCCTTCTCCCACTGAGACCCCTTGACTTCCTAACAAGTGCCTTTCTATTTCCATGTCTTTGTGTGATCTGTAATATAAATAGGAGTGTCCCCATTGGGACGGGCAGCTCACTAGTGGTCACACCACTAAGGAAAGGGGTGGGCCTTCATCGGAGGCATTGTAAACAGCAACAAAAACAAAATAAAATAGAAAATGTGGCATTAAAAGCTTCACGTTTGTGTTAAACAAAGACACCTCCTTATAGTATGAGGGCTAAAATAGGAAGGTAAAGCTCAGCCCTGCCTGGAAGTATGCATATCAGGAACTCAGAACTCTTGCCTTGGTTTGCGTGGCTGAGAACAGCAGCAGATGTGTTGCGGCTTTGGATTAGGGATTATCAATACATGTTATTAAGAATTATAGAATCTAGCCGGGCGGTGGTGGTGCACGCCTTTAATCCCAGCACTCGGGAGGCAGAGCCAGGCAGATCTTTGTGAGTTCGAGGCCAGCCTGGGCTACCAAGTGAGTTCCAGGAAAGGCACAAAGCTACACAGAGAAACCCTGTCTCGAAAAAACCAAAAAAAAAAAAAATTATAGAATCTAGCCAGGCGGTGGTGGTACACGCCTTTAATCCCAGCACTTGGGAGGCAGAGCCAGGCAGATCTCTCTGAGTTCAAGGCCAGCCTGGTCTACAGAGAGAGATCCAGGACAGACTCCAAAACTACACAGAGAAACCCTGTCTTGAAAAAAAAAGAATTATGGAATCTGAGAATGAGTGGTATCATCTCCATTGCAAAGCGACCAAGATCACTAAATATAAGTGTGGGGAAGGTCAGTGCTACCAGTGAATGTACCTGGTCATCACATTGCCAGTGCCCAGCCTCCCAGATTGGAAGAGGCTCTGAAAATAAATTCTCAGTAAACAAACCCAGAGTCATTAAAAGTAGTAAATTAAAAAAATTTAAACCTAAAACTTTCTTTTAAAGATAAAGTCTTTCTCTGTATAGCCAGGCTGGCCTCAAATCTGCAGCAATGCTCCTGGGCCTCTGCCTCCCAAATTCCAGGATTATAGGTATGCACTACCCTGCCCGGTTTTCATTCATACCTTCAAATTATGTTACTTGAGGAGTAAGGAAATGATCAGTTGATAATCTGTGTTAAAAAAAATATGGCAAAATGATGCACACTTGTAATCTCCTCCTCTGTAAAGGAGGAGATATGCAGATTCCTGGGGGTTGCTGGTCAGTCAGTGCAGCCTACTGGAGGGTTTCAAGCCAGTGATAGGCCATGTCTCAAAAACCAAAGTAGATATGTGTTTATGTACTAGGGTACTATTAAGGACCATAAATGATCTAATATTCTTCACATCTCCTTCCCAAGGTTCAATTTTCACCCTCTGGGGAACTACAGTGTTCTCACTGAGAATCCACATTCTAAAGAATATAATTATAGTTGGTTTTATTTAAACAATTATATAAAACATTTTAAAGAAATATTTGGAACAGTTTGTTTCAGATCAAAGGAATATGTATGTCTCTGATAGTGGGATATGTGGCCCCTGAAATTTTGAAGCTTATTTTCTATTAATATGCTTTCAAGTGGTTACGTAAGTAAAAATGTTTCAGCTAATAAAAGCCTTATTTAGCCTAGCTTTAGCCACCTAGTATGAGACTAACATATTTTGCAGGGAAGGACAGAGCTGAATTGAACAATAACCCATACTTCACCGCACATGGACAACAGTCTTATTAGGAACATTAATGTGTTTCTCTTGACTCCACTGTACACGAGGAAGACAAGCTCTGAGAGATTTCATTGCTCGGGCAAGGCCACTTTAGTAAGAAACGAGGGTCAGACCCTGAGCTATGCGCTCTTGTCGTTCCATGATGCAGTGCGGCTCGGGACACTTGGTGTGGGAGCTGAGTATGATGTGAGCGCAAAGCAAAGGGAGGTCTGAAGGAGAAGCGAGGTCGCTTCCTGGGTTGACCTCATCCGCAGCTGAGGCCTCTGCATCTGCTGCGATTTCCTCACACTACATCACTTGATGGGCTTGTGGGTCTCGCCAAAACTTTGGAGCTTTGTCATCTTTTCAGTATCTTCTCTAAGAACAGCACACTCAGATCAGGCCACAGCTTGAGTCTGGGAGCCCAGCCCTACGTCCCCCTCTCTGTTGCCCAGAGGCCCCAGCCAAGCCACGGCTGGGGCTGGGAGGCAGCCCCCCAGAATGACTTCTCGCAGTGTGCTTTGAAGTAGATAAAATATGCACTTGTGGACGTTCGTCTGTTATTTCCTGTGCTCACAGCTTTGTTCTTCTTTATTGCCAGAGAATCCTACGGGTGATGTCACTTTTCTCTGAAGAGAACAGACCATCAGAGCTTTTTACTGACATAATTAATTATGTGGAACTTGATTCTGGGCCAGAAAATTCTCAAGGCACAGCCCCCAAAGAGCTAACTCTGCTGTGCTCCCTATCCTTCAACTTTTAAAGAGACAGGGTACCATGTCTTTTTCCTTCTTAGACACTGAGAATGGTATTTTTGTTTGGTGATATCAAGTAGCAGAGAGTGAACTGAGGCACTGTTCTATGGTTTCACAAGGAAGACCTTCCGTTCAATGGGCAGCAAACTCCAAAGGTCACTGCAGATCGAGGACACAAAGCACGGCTTTTAGGGCTTAGTCTCAAGTGTTACAGGAATGCATCTCAATTACTGAATAGATTCTGAAGGAACTCATGAATCCAAAGCCAGAAGAATGAGACCCACACCAAAGCCAATGAAGTTAATCATCCATAAGGTGGAAAGCTTGGCTTACGAGCCACAAAAGCATAAAGCATTAGCATATTTAAACCTTACACAAGATAAGAAAGGGCCAGAACAATGATGGTATGTCATGAGAGTTTTCACCTATGCTTCTATATCATCTAAAATAAACTAGCCAGGTCACCAGAAGATGGTTCCTCTTTGTTCTGCTGCTGGGTTTATGAGATTATGTAAATGAGCTGTCACTTATCTCTATAACTGGGGCTCTGTAGGAAGCAGAGGGCATTGTAGATGGCAGAAAGCAGGTGGACAGGCTCTGATGAATCCAGTTGTTCTAGCTCTCTCTTCATGGGTAAGTGATAGGAGTCTCAGTTTTCTCAATTTTGATGGAAATATTGATAGTAAAGGTCTGTGCAACTCAAAAGAGTTAACTTTGACCATAGCTTTTTAATACATTAAAGTATTGTCCCCACCAAAAGAAATAAGCATTGATCACTTTGAATTGTGCTTTAGACATTTAGACCTATGTCTAAGATTTTTAAAGATTTAAATTATGATGTAAAATATATATAGTAACAATAATGTTTATATATAAATAATACATCCTCCAAATCCACTCAAAGGGAAAATTCTATCAACAACTTACGGTAGATTATTCCAGAAATTGTTTGTTTCTATAGATACATAATTAGAGCAGCAACATACACATTTTCTCCCCACCACTTCCTGATACTATATGCCAAGAAGTGTGCACAGTGTTTTTCAAATGTGATCTCACTTAAGCCTTACAACAACTCATCAGATAAACACCGCTGTGATCATCACTATGTAAATGAAGGTAAAGAAAGGGTCAAAGTCACACAACTGATAAGTGGTGGCTTCAGGATACAAATCTAGGCAATCTAACTCCAGAGCTGGCATTCTTAATATCAAACCATTTTAGTTCTCTGTATGCACATGTCTGTTAGACCCTCTCAAATTATCTATCTGCCTATCTATCTATCTATCTATCTATCTATCTATCTATCTATCTATCTATCATCTACCTACCTACCTACAGTACTGGAGATTGAACTTAGAGCTTCAAGAATACTAGGCAAGTACAACTACCAAACTACTGCCCAAGATCCACCATTTGTTTTTAAAGATGTGTGTGTGTATGTGTTTGTGTGTGTGTGTGTGTGTGTGTATGTGTCTGTCTGTCTGTCTGTCTGTCTGTCTATATATGGATATGTGCATGTGAATGAGGATGCCCTTGAATGCAGAGGCATCAGACCCCTGGAGCTGAAGTTACAGGTGGTTGTGAGCCGTCCAATGTGGGTGTTGGGACTTGAACTTGGGTCCTCTCAAAGAACAGAATTTTCTCTTAACCACTGATCCATCTCCCTAGCCCCAAAGAACAGAGAATTATGTTTCTTAAAATTAAGGGTACAAAGGTTCAGAGATGTCGATGATTTTTCCCAAGTAATACAACTAATTGATTTTTTAAAATTATAGATCATAACTTGGGCCTCATTCTCAGACCAAGATCTTCATTATGTTAAATTGCTAGTAAATACACAGCAATAATCTCAAGTAGTAATTAATTTATATGCTGATTAATTAATTTTTAAAATGTAAAATGAGCAATTTTTCTGAAATCAATGTTTTGTGTATCTGAATGTTATTGGGTACAGCAGAAAAACATTATATATATATATATGTCAATGGCAATCTATGACCATAAAGTTAACATCATCAATTAGTTGGCATTTCACAAAAATGTCACAGAGTCTTCAAATACATTATTTGCCCATTGGCGATAGGAACATAGTCCAAGTGCTGAACCTCATTTAATTCATCATTTTCACCTTAATATTCAGGCGAGTGCATATATAAAGTGTTATTTATAGTATACTTTCTCCCTATGTGCACTCCCCACAGTCAACCAATAACTGGCTGATAGGTTTGACAGTCTTCCTGAGGGAAGCTGATGGAAAACTTGATCTTGTTGCAAGCTTGTGAGTAGCTACTGCCAACCATCTCTCATGCAAAATAAGAGCAGTTAGGTTAGGTATGTCTTGTAGTCCCTTACATATTTTTGCCGTAATAAATTAAACTTAAGCTGTATGAGGCAGCGTGACATTGATTCTGATGTTGGAAATATTTGTCACACTAGCTGCTCTAATATTGCCAATGCATCCTCTCTTTTCAAAAAAATGGCCAAGAGCCACTAGTCAAAATTTAGATTGATAGCTGAAAACTTCCAGGAAAAGAACTTTCTAGATTATGATAGAATTGACAAAAATGGCACAAAGCCTCCTTGGTTTATTTCAAGTCCCTTACTGTTTATCTGCACTCACTGAGCTGCCAAACATTATTGCCTCAGACAATTGATATGCACTGATCTTTGCTGAGAATTTTGTGGTCAGGAGCCTTATCTGAGCTGTCATCGAAACACTTTGTCATCCGTAAGTGAAGGGTCAGATCAAAGCGTGGTGCGGGTGACTAAACAGAAGAGGCAGGTGGGTGAGGTAATCAGCCAGCGCTGCCAGATTTCTCAGCACTGAACTCATCCTTTCATGTTTAACAGCGGCCAGTCTGGTTAGTAACATTACGAGAATATCCCTCAATGCCTTTCACATTTCTCCCTGACCAGAAAGACTAACAAGTATGTAGTATAAATACCTCTTTCTGCTGACACTCTTTATGCAGGCTTAATCCCAAGAGCTGATCTAGCAAAAGGAGCCAAAACAACATGAGCACCCCTGTTCTGGCCAAAGTCCTAGTAGCGTGACGTCACATTCACAGAGCTCAGTTCTGAAGGTTTCAAGGTGACTAGACTACAGAAAACCATTCGAAACCATCTCTTCTTCGGGAATCTGGCATTGCTCTTCAAGCTGTATCTCCAAAGAACTCATCAAAGCCATGAGTGAAAGAAACAGTCATGTTCTTCTGATTCTGCAGCTGCCAACAGGCTCTTGGTATTTAGGGCACAATGAATAAAACAGAAAACTCACTCTCAAACTCAAATTGGCCCATGTCTCTCCCTATCATCATCACTTCTGATCATGTACCTTTCCTGTGGTCATAAATTTTCCAACAGTGTTCTTCGAAACTCACACTCAACTACAAGTACACGTGCGTGAGTGTGTGGGTGCAAATGCCTGGCTTTTGCCTCCAGGTGTTATTGAACTGCTATGCACGAGAACCACGGCCTAAAGAGAACGCACTAACATGCACACCACCTGCCCAATAGTTCAGAAGTGGGTGGTTTCTCTCCACTCTCCTTGTCCCAAGGGACTTGACTGTGATAAAGATTTCCTCCCTGTTCTCAATTACTACTCCAGAACATTCTCTCATCCCTGAAATGTTATTGGGTACAGCAGAAAAACATTATATATATGTCAGTGGCAATCTATGACTGTAAAGTTAACATCATCAGTTAGTCAATAACTTACGGTCAAAGTTCTGGATGAGTCTGTAATGCCCTAGGGTCAGAGCCTAGGCTCCAGCTGCCCTAACAAGCCGAGCTCCATCACCCATTTTTAATAAACCAATTAAGAGCCAAATTAACGGTAAAAGTAGGAGAAGGACATTTATTCACACTGGAAAGGCCACACTGGAAAGGACAAAGAAGTTCAGTGACACCCCTCCCTTCAAGTCCATCTTCAGGATTCTAGAATGAGGTTTAAATCTAAGCAGAGGGCCAGAGTAACACATAGCTAACAAGTAAAGCCAATGGGTGGTCCCGCCCATCACTGTCCCATCATCGTTTAGTTTCCAATCTCTTCTGCAAGGTGGTCTGACAAGTAACAAATGATGGTGGTTTTTTTTTAGTGGTACTCTTGCCCCCAAGGAAAAGTCATGACACATGACAGAATCCACTAACAAGAGTTTTATCAAGACAAAGAAAAATGACGGGGGAAGGTGGGGGAGACACACGACATGACATGTGTCTGCCTTATAAAGGCCAGGACGCACCTACACACTCAGGCCCACGTGGCTATTCCACACATATGCATAGATCACGTGGTCACGTCCACGCGGCTACATGACCACGTAACCATGGGGCATGGGTCTTGCAGGACGTATGACCCGGAAATGACTAGGCAGAGATGACTAAGTGTCCCGCCAGGTATGCACGACCATGGGGATGTTGTTGGAATTCCTATCAACAAATCTCTTTACTACTCTGGATTTAGCCTTTTTTTTCCTCCCCAAACGAGATTCCCAGGAAATCACAGATTCTTTGGGTCCACTTCCAAAATGAGAGAGACACAGTGTCTTTTAGAATCCTCATATTCATGGGAACAGTTGTACTCTGACTTCCATGGTCCCTGAACCCCCTGTTCCAATTATCTCTATATTACCTTAGCTAGTAAGTACTTCTATAGTCATAATCTAGTTCTCTGGCATTAGAAAAACTGTAACCATCTACAATTTCAAGTCTGTACCACCAATTCAGCTATTTGCCATTGATTCTTTCTAGAAACTTAAATCTAACAATATTTGATGATGGCAGAATCTATAAACCATTGACTTTTCCATCCTTTTACAGGCTTTCATTCTCCCTTCCCCAATATGCACATTTTCCTTCTCATCTGGCCTCAGTTTCCACTGCAGACATCTTCATTTTCCTGCTCCTCCCCTCACTTGATTATACTCTCCAGGTCAAACTATGTATAGCCTTGTTTAAATCTAAGTCTTCATCTCTAATGTTCAAATCCACATCTCCGGCAAAAACACATCATACCAACTGATCTCACGTTACATTCATGGTTATTAGCCTTAACTGACCAGCTAAGGCTGCCAACAAATCATTACTGTAGTTCTCTACCCTCTCTCATATTTTGACATCCCAACTTCCCCTTATCAAATTATTCACATACATTCCCCCTTACTGCCCAGCTTACCAAGAAAGTCAAAACAACTGGGAACAAATTTCCACGATTTCCAACCACCCCACAGTCTATGGTAGCTCACTCCAGAACACTCATGTCCTACATGGAGAATGGAACTGTTGAGGCCAGCCTCTCACCATGTACACTGGGGCCTGTCCTCTCTCAACGACATAGCCAGTCACCAGCATCGGGACTTTTGCTGCACTAGCTCATTTTCATCAGCCTGCGTGTAAGTCAGCTTTGCACTAGCTCATTTTCATCAGCCTGCGTGTAAGTCAGCTTTCCCTTGCTGTGAGAGAACATTTGAGAAAGTAAGGCTGAAGCAGGGGAGATTTGTTTTGGCTCAGCCTTTCAGAAGCTCATGGTCTCCGTTCAATAGCTTTCAGGCCTGTGGTGAGGCTGCACACCTTGACAGAGAAGCATGTGGCAGCCAAGAAACAAAGGAGGATAGCCTAGGTTCCACCGTCTCCTTCAAAGGCTGCATCTCTTAGAAATCTACTTTCTTTAACTATGCCCACACACAGATGCTGTGGGATGGTCTGTATGTCAAACATATTGCTTATTGGTCAATAAATAAAACACTGATTGGCCAGTGGTCAGGCAGGAAGAAATATAGGCGGGACAAGGAGGAGAGAATTCTGGGAAGTGGAAGGCTGAGGAGACACTGCCAGCTGCCACCATGACAAACAGCATGTGAAGATGCCGGTAAGCCACAAGCCATGTGGCAAGGTATAGATTTATAGAAATGGATTAATTTAAGATATAAGAACAGTTAGCAAGAAGCCTGCCACGGCCATACAGTTTGTAAACAATGTAAGTCTCTGTGTTTACTTGATTGGGTCTGAGCAGCTGTGGGACTGGCGGGTGAGAGAGATTTGTCCTGACTGTGGGCCAGGCAGGAAAACTCTAACTACACACAGACATACAAATACAACAGATAAATAAATGCAATGAGTCTGTTTCTATTGTCTGTGTGTATATGGTTTCAAGGATGACTACCTTGCCAAGAAGGGGGCTCACCCCTAGAAGATGATAATTCCCCTTCTTCAGCAGTCATTAGTTGCCTGTGGTTCTTTGTCTAGAGGTGGGACCATGTGAAAGTTTTCCCCCATTGACTTAATCTGCCCACTGATACTGCCATTGTTTGGGTCTTATTTATGCAGTTATTTTAGGAGATACGTTCACAGCAAACATCATGGTATTCTGGCTCTTACAATCTTCCTGGCCTCTCTTCCACGATGTTCTCCTTCCCTAAGCCATAGATGTAGGAGCTCGGATGTCAATGTATCCACTGGGGCTGAGCTCCCCATGATTCAGTGATCTCTGCATTGTGTTCAGTTGTGGTTTTCTGTGACAGTCTCATTTACTGAATGAGAGGCTTCTTTGATTCATCTTTAACACATGAATCTTTGAGCTGTAAGAGCATACAAACATGCAGTTATTTTTCTCATCAGAATAAGACTCTGTGACTCTGCTTCCCCCTCAGACATCACTTCACCCTTCTCCTTTCCTTTCTGTGAAACTCACTGAAAGAGCAGCTTGTACTTGCTCCAGAATTCACTCCTCAGGATGACTGGGATTACCTTGAACGTCTTCTCATCAGGATTGTGCACCAGTGGCTCCCCTGACGCCTCTTATGAAGGTAAACCATGATGTCCTGTCACTAATTGCAATGGTCAATTCTCATTCTCCATTTTCCTTGCTCCAGCATGACACTTTTGATCCTTCTCTTCCTAGCGAAAACTTGAACTCTGGGGCCATGCGCAAATTTCCTCCTGACCTCTTAAATCACTCACCCCCAGTCTCCTCTCCCGACTCTACCTCATCTCTCCAGCATCTAATGCCAGAACTGTCTTCTTACCTCCTATCTGTATCTAAATGTGTTTCCTTCATGATTTCACCCAGCTTCTCCTAAACCCACAAGCCTACTGCCTGGTTCCCTCAGCATTTTCTATTTTATTCTTTCAGCCTCTAAGATCTGTGTGACCCAAAGCATTTGCTAACTCCTTGCTATTTCAGTATATAGTGTAATTTCATTTCTCCTGACAAACCCCAACAACTACAATAGCCACATACAGAAGAGTAAAGTAGTATGCTTGGAGCTAAGATAAGTCCTAGTTCTTAAATACTTAAGCAGAAAAACTACAGGGAAGTGTTACTAATAGTAGTAAAATCTGAAAACAATTATTTTCTTTTTTAACAATTATTTTCTTAATCTAAGAGAGGGAATCTAATTTTGATCCCTATCAGAGCCATAAATGGAAAGATTGATGTCTGACTAACTATAGTTATTATAAATTCCACAGAATAAAAAAATGTTCCAAAAGCAAAATAAAAATTACACAGGGAAAATATTTGACTTATTGCCTGTGCCATAAAGAACTAACAGCTATATAAAGAACACTTCTTAATGTAAAACATCAAAATTCCAAAAGAGCAAAGAGAACAGACTAATCAAATAAATGGAAGGAGAGCATCTCTAAGAATATTTGTAAAGATGCTCAATAATTCATTCATAAGATAAGTGTAAATTGCCGGGCAGTGGTGGCGCACGCCATTAATCCCAACACTCGGGAGGCAGAGGCAGGCAGATCTCTGTGAGTTCAAGGCCAGCCTGGTCTACAAAGTGAGTTCCAGGAAAGGTGCAAAGCTCATAGAGAAACCTTGTCTTGAAAAAAAAAAAAGATAAGTGTAAATTGAAACTATGAGGAAATGCTCATTCCATCTACCAAACTGTCAAAGTCAATAAAACATTTAACGGATAAAATAACAGGCAGCAGTGTTTGTTGGCAAAAGTGTGAAAACACGGAACTATGCAGGGCAAGTGAGTAAAACACTAAACACACACCTTGCAGTTATCAGTTCCATATTTGAAGATTTAGCCAATAGAGAATGATTTGTACACATGATAAGATAAAAATACACTGTATGCATGTGACCAAGACTCATGTATACACACATACACAATAATAAAATTTTTAGATAGTCCCCACAGGACTGTGAACTTGCAAATGTGCTCTCCTAATTGCTGATTCTGAAATTCAGGTAAGGACAGGTTCTGCTATAATTGGTGCACATTGTTTCATGTTTCCTTTCAATCCCTTGATCAGGAATTGTTTAACATCAGAGCAAGCATTTCCAGATATCAACAGGCGCTGTGTTCCTAAAGGATGCTAGAAATCCTGTCCTACTCTGAGCAGGCAAGTATATGCATTGTTGGTGTGCAGGACTGGTCTGCAGACAGAATTACATGTGAGCTGGAGAGCCCAGATGATAAGTATTCTTTTTGAAAAGAATTTTTTTTGGATATTTTGTATGTATGTGCCCATGTATGCCATGTGCACGCAGGTGCCCAAAGAGGCCAGAAGAAGGCATTGGATCCCCCCCCCCAATGCTGCAGTTACAAGTGGTGGTGAGCCACTGGATGTGGGTGCTGGGAACCACACCTAGTTCCTCTCTAAGAGCAGCAAGTTCCTTAACTGCAGAGCATTTCTGTAGCCCGCCCCCCACAGTCCTTTTAATTCAGAGTTTATGCCCTTCCTTTCAATTATACATGAATGTCCTGATGAAATGATTTCAACAATTCTCATCAGTACCCTGTTTTTCTTCCTCAATAGTCACAAGTTGAGTAAAAAAACTATTTCCTGCCAACAGCGATGGCTTGGGTCACTTTGAGCCATTCACAGCTTCAAGGCTGGTCTGTTACTGGTTGACTTGGTGCTTGTGAAGTTCAATTTTAATCCCAGTTGGACTTGTCAGCTCTGCAAAGACAAATACGGTATGGACTTGTCTTCCCTCACCCCTAGCACCCTGAGAGATCCCCTGCAGACCAAATGGAAGGAAAGAGAGAAGGACAAGAGGAAGTACTGAAGAGTGAACCATCCTTTATCCACTATCTTTATCCAGTGGTTTCCAAGCAAAGAGAAGGGAGCAGAAGAGATTAAAGACGAGTGAGGACATCCATACACAGTGTCAAGGTTTACACACAGGTGCTGCTGATACAGTGGCACCATCAGTTTAAATTTACTATATTCTGGACATTGTGTCCTGCATTTGATTTGGCTTTATTTTTGGATGGTATTTGGATCAAATCCAGGACCTCACACTTGCTAAGTGCCTGGTCTACCATGGAACTATATCCCTAGTCTTTGCATCTTATTCTGTTTTTAAAGTCAACAAATTTCATTTTAAAAACTTTTTATTACAATTAAGAGATTATAGAATGTTGCTAAGAAACAGGAAACAAAAAAAAAAGCAAGATTCAGTTGAGATACGGATGAAGGCAATGGTGGCCTCAGTTCAAAATGTGAATTAGAGGCCAAAAGTGTCAACCAGAGCTTGAAATCCAACAAACTAAAAAAAAATTGTTTTATATGGAAAAAATCCTGTTGGTAGATGACTTAAACTTCTTCCTCTTATCTACAGAATGAGATTCTTTGCCAGTGTTTGCTTTCTTGACTTGGACCGCTAATGCAACAGTGATGTGCTGCTTTCTTTGGCATGCCATTTGGTGATTCAGTGTAATTGAAAGTCATTAGCAGTCAGAATTCAGCACAAGGTGGAATTTTTAAAAGACAATTTAAAAGAGAGCACGATGCCCGGGTCTGTAGGGAAGTGTTGTGGAGGGAAAGAACACTAGCTTTGGAGCCCATGGGATGTGGTACGCCTTACAAAGACATGCTCTGGGGAAGTCTCTTAAGCCTCTGAGCCTGTCTACCCCTCAACCCACCCAGAAGGGAACGGTGATGATTAAATAGTGAAGATCCTGCCACACCAGGCAGCAAAAGATGGACAAAATGGACATGACAAATACTAGGTTTATGTATTCCTTTGCTTTTTCACAGGTCATTCATTTGTTGTAATATGGAAACACACACCTAAGTAAACACAAGGCCCACAATGGGTCACCCTCTCACTTCCCCCAACAATGTGCTTTCATGTGGAAGAGGTCCTGAGCTTCTCAAAGGAAGTCCCGGGGAACCTATGATTGCCACTCGGGACCAGGAGATTATGATGGAGACATTTGCAGGGCGGGAGCCCACCTGGTGTCTGGCTAAGAGACAGCTCTGCCACTGATGGTGACCCAATACAGTCAAGGAAAGCACTACCTAAAGTGCTGTGTGCAGCCACTGTGACAGACAGAAGGGAAGCCACATACAGACATGTGGACATGACCAGATGCTTCCTTGAGATCTCCTCCTGGTCATGGTACAGAATCTCCTGTCAGAGCCAAATCTCTGCATTTAACATTCGATGACTTGTAGAAAAAAGTAAGAGTCCACTTTACAAAAATCTTATAGTAGCTTATTAGTGTGATGAGGCTTACAGACGGGGCCTAACCTTGAGGAGCCTGCAACTTACAGTACTCCTCAACATGAACCAGTAGAAGTCTTGCCAGAAATAAAGTACAGAAGACTGAGGAAATATGGACCTGGGTACGCTGAAGAGACAAAAGCACTTAGTCAGGAGAGTATTGGGGAGAAGGGGGCCTTAAATATTCTGCCTAAATTCACAGGGAACAGAGACTCTGCTGAAAAGTCAATGTCTGTATACAAGCACAGGCGCTTTCGTTCATCGAGCTCCTTTATGTGGCCAGTGGTCAGCCGCCACTCCCCACAGCATGGAGAGCCAGCATGGCCATGGAGAGGGTGGTTGGGGGATGGGTGAGAGGCGTAAAGAGGCTGAAATGAAGGTGGCGGTAATCAAGCCAACAGAACGATCCTGGACCAAAAGGGATATTTCACTCTCGGTGAAGAGAAAAGGGGAAGAGAAGGAGGCAATACGTGGAGACTTGAGGTTTGGAAGAAAGTTAAGAAGACCACAATCTCCTAACTCAGCTAGGTCAGATCCCTGGGGAAACAAAGACCTCAGGAGCAGGAACAGGTATTAGGAGAGGAAAAGGCTAAACCCAACATCTAGACTGTGTTCAGTGTCCTCTTTTAAAAAAGAAGAAAGAAAGAAAGAAAGAAAGAAAGAAAGAAAGAAAGAAAGAAAGAAAGAAAGAAGAAAGGAAAGAAAGAAAGAAAGAAAGAAAGAAAGAAAGAAAGAAAGAA